>QNQO01003305.1:0-65536 GCA_003290165.1 Berberis thunbergii | reverse complement strand
ATTCGATCAAGCACTTGCCATCTATTTTCATTGTTTAACTCTTTGACAACATGAAAAAACCAAAAGATCTGTCCCATGAAGATAATAAATTTGGTCATTGTGGTCGAACTCTATTATGGATCTCTAACCACATTCTCCACATGGCACTCTTATCTCCATCTATTTTCGACCACTGTCTCCTCACGGGATGGAGGTATGGCTTGTGTGGTAAAGGAGGTTGTACACTACTTAAAAAGTCTCCCCGCCCCACTACTGTCACGCCCGATTTTTCGAAGGAAATGAAAATCCCAAAATCCACTTAGGATTATCCGTTTCCCCCAAAACTCAGGACGTGAGAATTCAATAATAACAGAAACAAATAGCAGCATGAACTAAACATCTGAAACAAATAAAAAGTCTAACCCGGAGAAGACTGGCATGGCTAGCTCACTAGCGAAACTCCAGTAATGCAGCTCAAAATCTCTAAACCTGAAAGACTACTCGGCTACATTCCAAAAGGAATGTACCCAAGAAGCAAAAGCTCACTCGGGTCAGCAATAAAGCCGGTGTGAGAAATCTTCATCCAAAAATTCAATAAATCCACACGTGACAACATTAAAATAAACCAAACAATACATAACCACACCATCAGGTAGTTCCTCAATGAGGCGAAGGTGTTGTCATGCTAATAAATAAATATGCATTATTTATTACTAATATATGAAGTTTATGAGTTATCAATCCTCATAAATGCAACAACCATACAATTCACTAATATTAGACTATTATTGAAATATTAAACAAAACACATTTTTCTACCCTTAGGAAGACATGTAGTTCTCATTCAATGGTTGAATGAGCATTTAGTTTCTTCCTTTAAGGTAATCATGCACATACACAAAAAAGAAATCTCGCTACTTTTCCACAATCGCACTCTCCTCCTGTGCCGAACACACCTCACCCAAGTGTGCCTCCCTTGCCTTCGAAACCACTCGGAGCGTACATGTTCCAAGTGGGGTACCACCTCGAGGAACATGTCATCTCACCCGAAGTTCGATCCATGACAAACATTCTTCCTAAATCTACACGTACAACCGAACACACATGGAACGGTGCACCGAACACACCTCACCCAAATGTGTCGCCCTTGCCATCAAAACCATTTGGAGCGTACATGTTCCAAGTGGGGTGCCACCTCGAGGAACATGTCATCTCACCCGGAAGGTCGATCACTGGCAAGTACACTGATATGCAAGCAAGTCTGCATACCCAATAATATCACAAGTATACAAGCAAGTCTGTATACAAAAATTTCTTTTCTTTTCACATTTTTTTTTCCAGAGTTGTGGAAAAGAGCATAAAAATAAATAAATCCTCAAAACTCTTTTATGGTGACGCTTTGTCAACCATAAATAAATCAACCTCAGTATCCACCATTCTGTTGGGAACAAGCAATATTTTCATAAATACATTTCTATAATACAACAGGGATCAAACTCATTCAATATAAGGATACTCCTTAGCAAGACAATTTATATCATAATCAAACACTCACATTCACCCAAATGCAGTAACATATATATATATATATATTTCTAGCCCTTAACCTGTAAATGACCACTATGAAACCACCAACATTTTACATAACAATCAAATTTAATCCTATATCATATACAAAATTGCATAACAACACAAGTACTCCAATTCATCTGTCTACTAACAGTAGCAACAACTAAACTGATTGTTAGTGAACATAATAGTTTATAGTGTTCATTGACACATCAACATAAAACATGAGGCCTAAGAGATGATTACATACTAACTGAGAACACTTAAATTGGCATAGTTTAAAAGGTGCACTGCATCATTTATAGTACAAACAAACTGCCCAACCTAGGGACACAAAATGCCTTTCTTAATGGCCCAAAAACCCATTATTTGTGAAACCCAAGATTTCCAGTGTCACTTGAAGTACTTGAATTGAATGGAGGGATTAAAGGATATGCTCTATCATGAAGACTTAAGTTCCAATTTCAGAAACAAAACAATGAACAATTCTATGTAATTGAATTCAGTAAATGACACCCATTTAACAACTTTAGAGCATGGTAACAATCTCATAAAATACTATTCCACTAACATGCTCTTAACACCTATAATTACTACTGAATGAAAACGATCTCCTCAACTGATTCAGCCTACTATGTAATTCTAACTTGAACACAAAATCAACTCTTGCGAGCAATCCAGTTCCTATTGCAAATTTACTATAATTGCATACTTAACATCACTAAAAAAAAAAAACCCAAAATCCAATATCTCTAAAAATAATTGAAACAAACAGAGAATTTAAAATCAATCGTAAAAAAAAAAACGTAAGAGCAATGTTTACCAACTTAAACAAATAAACCCATTTCATAATTTGCAGAGAAACAAAAGGTGGGTTTGAAAGCTTAGTTGATGCAATGAAATCACAGTAAAAGTGAAGGAGATAAGAAACTCACTGTAAAGATGAAGGGGATGGAGAAACTCAAATTTCAAACAACCTTTTCAAATGAACCCAGAGAAGAAACAAAGCAGCGTTTTCAAATGAACCCAAAACCCCCAATTTTTAATCCATCCAAACCTCCCTAAGATGACAATACCAATCACAACATCAAACCCCTAAACACACTAAATTGCCAGTAAGCCATCAAACACACCAAAATCAACAAACAAAGATATGGGTATTTCAAAAAGAGGAACTCATAAAGAGAATGAAAGAAGACTCACTATCGTCTCTGAAAATCAGACTCAATCAAAGACACCATCGCATGCTCCCTGCTGCGGCATTCTCATCATCCGAAGCTCGCCCGTCTTCCTCAACACGGGTATAGAGTATGTAGCCTTGATTGAAGTACCTTGCTAATTTCATTGTTGGGAGGCGGTAAACGACTCAGCAGTCCATTTTAAGGTGTGACATAGATGCTAATATTGATGCTCCTACAACAGCATTAGGGTCTCCAGATCTTGTCTTAAGAAGAGCATCCTGCGATTCTTTTACACCAACAGAAGATGCTTCAGAAGCAGCAAAGCTCCCACTTTCAACTTGCTGGAAGATATAAGCATCACTGGACATCGACACAATAGAAACAGTTCCTGCAACCGTGTTCACCATCACAGGACCTCGACCCCTTTTTACCCGATCCATTCCCATACATACTCATCTACCCTTGATTAGATTGTAATTTCTTCTTCCAGCAAAGAAAGTCATGATTCTAGTCTTGTATCTGAGTGTACAACCCCATCCTTCAAATTTCACAAACAAAATTTGATATGAAGAAAAAGAACAATCTACAAAAATCCTGCCTTTTAGGCTGCAATGACCAAGGCAGTCAAGCCTTCAGCAGCGAGCAAAAAAAAAAAAGATTGGGAGAGAGGCAGTCAAGCCCTCATCAAGAATCTCAAACATTCTGTTAAGAGAAGACACATCGGTCTTGCCTTCCCAAAGAATTTCTTCCCTATCACAAAGGTCCTTGCCATGAACCATATATAGAAGGTTGCCCAGCTCATTCATCTCCCATTCAGTGAAGATGAAAAACTGAAGTTCCATCCATGATGCTCATCAGTGGAATAGTGGTATCCCAGAATTCCACTATGTCACCTTGCTTGTTATTGCAGATCTGAAACATATTCGAGAAGGAGTCTCTTGACCTGATTCCCTCATACCATCTGTCATTCCTGAAATTATTGGGTCTCCTCTACCAAACTTGTACGAGATGTCATGAACATTGTTGTTTAAACTCTAAATTCTCTTCCATATCCTCCTCCCCACCCTCTTGAACTAACTTCGCACCCACCCCGCCGCCATCTCTGAATCTACCCCATTGTCTCATTATCAGCCGGCCATCGAAGGAGAGAAGAGAAGAAAGGAGAAAAGAAAGAAGGAAGGAGAAAAGAAAGAAAAAGGGTTTTGTTTCTTTTATATGGTGGGAGGCTATTCGCCCCCACCGAACTTTCGAGTGCACCCATCCTCTTTCACCAAAATAAAAACCCTACTTATTAGTTAATAAAAGCCCACAACCAAGCCCAAATACAATTTTAGTAGCAACCCATCAACATTAGGGTTTACAAAAGAAATTTATATTTATTTAATTAGGGCGGGTTATACAATATATACAACTCAAAATAATCTCATCCCGAGATCGGGTTAGAGGAAGGTAAGTAGGAAATTAATTCTTAAATAAACAAACTACACATCACATGGACAAACAAATAGCTCATACGTATGCCCATAAACTTAATGAAGACAATCACACAAAAATATAAATATTTTCAGTAAGTAGAAAAATTACGGGGTGCTACAAACTACACTATCGACACAGTAAGAACCACTTAGGTGGCCGACTATTAGGAGTAAGGTTGGGCAGGTCCGGGTAACTGGCCCGAAAATTAAAAACTGAAGGCCAGACCGATAATTGTAAGCTCGAAATTATGAGGCCGAAACCGGACCAAGTTGGGTCGGTCTCTGGCCGTTCTCGATCCAAAGCCCAAAGGTCTGAAGCCCAAACTGTTTTTATGAAATCGATACAAAGCCCAAACTGTTTTTATGAAATTGTATAGTCCACTGCCTATCTATGCCTGGGTAATATTCATTTGATTATCAAATTTGTATACAATTAGCAGTAAATTTGTATACAGCCAGCAGTAAAATAAATTGTAACCTGCAGTAAATTCACTAAATTGTAATGCAATCAGCAGCAAATTTTTACTAATCTGCAGCATATTGTAATGCAATCAGCAGTAAACTAAATTTTAATCCGCAGTAAATTGAAATCAACAGTAAATTTGTATACAAATTGAAATCGACAGTAAATTTTGTAATTTCCAGCAGTAAATTGTAGTCAACCTGAACTTCTCTATTAAAGTCTATTTCAACCTATTACGTATTGAGAATTGAAAGTTTTCTAAAACACCACCATTAGACCGAACTACACCAAGAATCAATGTCAATAAGGCCCATGAACTGCCTAGAAAATATAACTAACAAGAACATAAAGTTGCAATATCTTCCGCAAGTTGCAATATAAAGTAAAAAGATGAAATACATGCTTGGTGGCTAAATTATTAAACATACCTCAATCTAGATGACTGGATTAGCCGAACTAGTAGTTGTAATATCTTCTGCAAATTGTAATATTTCAATTTCTACAAGTCAAGAACATATACGCATACATGAGAAAATATTTGACAAAGTTAAAAGTAATCAAAGATGAATACAATTTCTTACCTTTCTCCATTTTCTCCAATTTCTCCAAAGAGTTGTAGAAATCTATTTCATACTCCGCGAGCTCTTTAAAAAAGTCAAAAGCATCGGCTTTAAACCAGTCATTGGTGCAAATAAGAGCTTCCACCGTTTTAGGAGTCAAACAGACCCAAAAAGGATCCATAACTTTTTTTCCGGCACTAAAGGCGGCTTCCAAACCCACACTTGAAACCGAAACCGCAAACACATCCCGTGCAACCTTAGAAAGGATGGGGAACCTTGAAGAATTCTCTTTCCACCATTTTAGCAAATTAAATCCTAAATTCTTTGGATTTTCAGATGCCTCTGCCAAATACTTATCAACTTCATTTGTAATATGAACCACATCCTTCTCTTTTCTTCTTTCATAAAATCATCTAATAATGGATCACTCCCTTCTTCATTTCCAATGCCACCATTTTCATCCGAAACCTCTGAATAAGCATGTGGTTGATTTGTATTATCATTTTTATATGCTCCATACAAGCGTATTAATAGATTTCTCACCTCTACTGTTAACTCATTTGCTTTCCAAGAATCTTCAACTAAGAATTATAACCCGTAATTGATGTAGTCAAGTTTGTAACAAGGATCAAGAGCTACTGCCACAAGCATAACTTGATTTACATCTTTTATACTTTCCCAATACTGGTCAAACTTTAATTTCATGAAACTTGCAACCTTTTTCATAAAAGGATCACCATTTCTCATTGTGAACTTTAAATCTTCCTCAATTTTGAACATTTCTTGGAAGGGTGCATTGACCGCCACCTATTGGTAACAACTAAACCTCAAAGTAGCCTTATAAACTTTTTAAAAAACTTGACAAAAGCCTTCGCATACAACCAATCTGTGGCACATGGGATTTCAACTCTTTCTTTCTCACCTCCCTCAACCCTTATTTTCTTATTTCTTGGTTTCTCACATTGGTCATCACCACAACTAAAGTAAGAAACAAAATCCATATCCTCCTCCGCCAACCTTTCAAAGGCCTTTTGTACCTTTAAAGCCGCCTCTAATAATAAGTAGGTGGAATTCCACCTAGTTTTACACTCAAACGGCAAAAGACCTTTGCTCTCAATTTTCTCAATGACTAAACATTGCCTAAATCTCTCCAACCTAGCCGGAGAAGACCTCGTGTACTTGCAAACCCTACAAATACTCTTAATAGAAGTGTGCAACTCAACCAATCCATCACAAACAATCAAATTGATGATGTGAGCACAACAACTCATATGCAAAAGCTCTCCATCCAACAAAAGTGTATTCCACCCATTCAATTTCCTATTCATATGCCTAACAACACCATCATTTGAACTAGCATTATCAAGAGCCCTATTTATGCCCCAATCCCTCAAACACTTCTCTAAAAGTCTCCCAATAGCATATCCCTAGAATGGTTGATAACTTGACAAAAATTGATAACTCTTTCATGCACATTCCAACCATCATCAATAAAATGGGCGATTATAGCCATATAATTAACATTTTGGATTGAAGTCCAAGTGTCAGTGGTGAGAGAAACTCTTTGAATGTTGTGAGAAATGACACTTTTGATCTTGGCCTTTTCTCCTTGAAAAATAGACCACACATTTCTAGCAACGGTTCTATGAGATGGTGGATCAAACTTAGGTTGTGTCTCCTTCATAAATCGCTTAAATCATATCCCTTCCACATGCTTAAAAGGAAGCTCATCAATAATAAGCATTTCCACACACTTCCTTCTACATTTCTCATTTTTAAATGAGTGTGAAACTGGGGTACCCTTATTATCAAAAGAAATGAATTTTTGGTTACTTGCGACTTTTAAAGGAGATTTTGGACAAGACACAAATAAATGTCTAAGTAGGCTAGATGTACCATTTACTTGACTATTGCATGCCAAATCACTTTTACAATGCATACAAATTGCCTTTTCCCCTTTCCCCGCTATGTTTGTTTTAGTAAAATGACTCCATACCTCCGATGTTTTGTTGTAGAAGGAAGAGGGGAGAGTCCTCCCACTTGAGTAGGTGGTGGATTTTGAGATGATGATCCCTCTCGACTAGGTGGTGCATTTTGAGATGGTTCATCTTTAGATAATTGTGTATCTTGAGTTTGTGGTGACGGTGATGAACTTGGAGCTGTTGAAACACCTTCCACGGTTGAGCGCCTTGCGCTTAACCTAAATCACATCAATAATAGTCATTTATTATTCACAAACATTTAAGACACTCAAAATAATAATCCAATAAAAATGCACAATGTCGGAAGAAAAAAAACACTCATGGCATTTTTTTCCTCATTTTTGCCTAGTCACTGACAACACCAATATCGACTTATTTATAATAAGTTAATGACTAAAAAATAAAATCAAGATAAGTCTTTTGGTGAAAATTACAAAAATAAACAACGGATCAATCCATCACAACCAAGACCTGAACAAGGGACTTTTTTTTTATTGATCAAATATCCATAATGTCATATAATCTCAAAATGCAACAGCACAATTTCCAACAACTTTTGGAAACATAGAAACTAAAGCAAAATAAAATGAACTCTTACAATCTTTTTCAGTTCTCTGCTAGAATCCAAACCATGCATACTGCAAAGAGAATCAGAACCTCCATATGTTTTTTTCACTCAAACCACACAAAATGTGAATAAAGGATTCATAGACTTTCTCCCAGTTAAAAATCTGTTGAACTCTTCTTATTGCTCATCCTCCCACTCGTCGTTCTTGTACGAAACTAGAGTATCCACCTTATGTATCTTGGTGTCAAAAGAATGCAGTTTCACCATCTGCGGGTTCTGAATCAGCTTGGGGTCTCTCTCAATCCATGTAAATGGAACATCCACATCTTTATCAGTGTATCCTAGCACATCAAACACACATAGCTCATCAAGGCATGACAATTAAGTAATGCTCGATGCAATCTGCCTCATAATTGCTTGAATTTCTCTCAATCATTGTATTCTAAACTAAACTAAACTAATTCATTGTATTCTAAACTAAACTAAATGAATGCAAGATCTCCTCTAATCATAACTAAGACCAAATCATTTGATTGGGTTAAGAACATGGAATTTCTAAAGAATTTTAGTTTGAAATTGAATACATCAAAACATACAATTCAACACCCAAATCTATCAATCCAATAAACACCAAAACCAATTCATTCATGCATCATCCATTTCATAATTGGCTCAAACACATATCAATAACTAACCTCCTCACCTTCAAAGTTCAAACTTAAGGGAGGAGAGGAGTCGCACAGGGAGTCGAGGAGGAGAGGAGTAGCCAAGGAGGAAAGGAGTAGTCGAGGAGGAGAGGGAGAGGAGTAGGCGAGCAGCTGAAAAGAAATTGGTTTTTCTTCAGGCCTTAGAATTTGGGAAAGGAGTAACTTATAAATGTTTTTGAGGTTTTTATTCATACTCGGCCCGGGCCAGTTACCCGACGGGTTTCAGAAAGGGTAACCAAGGACCAGACCAGAAACATCGGGGTGGGGCAGGTTTTAAGACTGAAAATATGATAATAAATAAAAAACCGATCCGAACCGACTTGATCGGTTCGGGTTTTCGGTCTGAAATGCCCACCCCTAATTAGGAGTCACATCCATCATTATTTTCTTCCTAAATAGATTTGACTGCGTCTTTTTACTGCCTCGTGGACTGACGAAAGAAGGAAAGTTACATAACAGGGCAGTGAAGTAGACACATGGTTTATGATGTTATTTAATTTTCCTCAAAATTTCACCTCAAACGGAGTAGTGGAAGACTATAAAATTATATGTGCAATTTCAGAGACTTGAATTAAAAAATTAGTAAGTTTTACCACAGAGTATATATCAACGCAAATGAAAGACTTGAGATAATATTTCTATTAGCGAAATTATAGCGATTACCCAAGGGCCAACTATTCTTGATAGACCGATACTTTGGGATGTAAACAAATTTTCAAAAGAATGACAGGACATTCACATGTTGGACTGTCTATTCATAATTCATGAATCAATTCAAAAATAAAAACTCTAAGATTTGATTTTGGATCTTACAATAATAAGATGAGAAATCAAAGTTGGCCCCTCGGTATGCAAAATCCCACTCAGTTAAAGTATCGACGATTATAAAATATACACCACGCATGAAATCCAAGCTGTCCCACCGTCACACATTAACGTGTCTTTATGCACCTTTTTAGCGACAGCTATTACTGTCTTCCAGTCTTCCACGCTTTTACATTTACACTGTTCCTTACTGATTCACTCATGACTCAATCCCACATTCCTTAATCACATTTCTAAACCGAATTTAATCTAAATAAATAAAGATTACTTTCTTCAGATCCCTTCACACGCATCTCTAAGATTAAATCGAGTGTGAAAACTTATAACAAGTCAAAGTCCGGTCAAACCCAACTAACCAACCAACCAACCAACCTTGCCATATTCTGCTCTCGTCTACCCCTTGGCGCATTTTAGCCGTTTCAGGTATTAAATTTGAAGTCTGGTTGTTCTCAGCCACCACACTTCAATGCATCTCGTACTGCTGAAAGTCTATAATGCAAGCACAACCACGCACAGGGGCATTTTCGACACATTAAATTTATGTCCAATTTCTCCTCAATGTCAAAGACTAACCTACCCCTCTAATTCGCCCTTTAACACTCTAAGCCAGTGGTAAATTAGTAAAAATGACATAAACAATGAAAATTTATCTAATCCTCCGGTGCCTGGCGAAAAGGAGCACCCACATGGGAACATAATTACACTTCTCCCCTCTGTTCAAAATCACAGTTAGTGTTCACACTCTAGTCTCCTCTTCGTCTTCCTCATTTTCAACTCTCTCTATGAGAAGCCAAGAATGCTGGCTCTAGGGTTTCAGGAGCGAAAGAAACCTTCAAGAACGTCAGCTTCAAGAGCTCGCGAAGAGAGTCCGGACTCCGTGATTTGCACTCAAGAGTCCAATTTCAGCCTCTTCTCCTCCGCTTCTGGAAGTGTCGATCGCTGTTCGTTCGCTTCGGATTTTCACGATCACGAGTCGCTCTTCTCCGAAATCTCTAAGGTGAATTACTTTGATCTATTCGTCTTCGATTTGATTGTTTCAATGCACTGTAAGAGAATGTGAGATCAAATTAGCGAGTAGAGATCGTTTTGTGCATTTACAGGTCTTCGTTTGGTTCGATTTTTGGTGAATTGATTGTTCTTGATTTCTGTTGAAGATCTAGGTCAAATGTACTAAGCTTCGATGAGTAGAACTTCTGATTAAGAGTTTGTGAAGGTGATTTTACTTGAGATCGAGCTTATAGAGAACTTTACAGATTCTAGATGAGTTGAACTGTTGATTTGGAGAGAGTATCTTGATTGACATTGATGAGTTTGGTTTGGATGAGTAGAAGAATAGAAATCTTCTTTTTTACTTTAGTACTATAGTGTTGAAGTTGTTTTTGTGAGGTTTTGATTAGGTTTTTTAATTGCGATTTGATTGATTGATTGAAATTAGTGAAGTAACTTTTAATAGAGAAGTCTACAGAGTCTTTGGATGATTAGAAGTTAGAAACAGCCATCGTTATCTTTTCGTTGTCTTACCTGCAGTTGAGATTACGACGTTTTAAAGTCATATAGGGAAAACGATAAAAAAAAATGATCTGTTTGATTAAATGAAGATTTTGATTTGGTGGAGATGCTTTTCTTGGTGAAATTTTTTCTAAAATTCAAAAAATTGGCGCTAACAAGATTGATTTGATGCAGCATTTGGCAGGATCTGAGCTGCATGAGTGTTCAAGTGGTCCAGATCGAGATCCAATCAATAGGTTTACTGTACAGAAGAAGAAGGGGCACTCTGTAAAAGACAGAGGAGATAAACCGAAAGGTACTCATAGAATAGGCAGAAAAAAGGAGACAGAGATGAGTGTACCCTTTAGTAGATTTTGATTTATTTCAGTATTGTAACTGTTTGCCTCTATAATTGATAGATTGGGAAGAAGTAGAAGAAGGGGAAGAAGGCACTGAAGAAGATAACCAAGCCTTAGATCCACCGAAATTATTGTTTTCTGAAGCTCTCAAAGGTAGATAAGTGTAATTCAGAGTTCATGATTTTCTATTATGGTTACAAAATTTAATATTTGATGACCCATTTGCAGAATGTCAAATTCGACGATTCAAGCCTGAGGGTTTTGCAGTGGTGCAGAAATCATATAGACGGCGGCCTGCATCATTAGATTTGAACAATCCAAGAAGCAATGCCACCAGCTCTTCACCACGATTGGGAGGCATGAAGAAAACAGCTCTGTCTTCTCGTAAATCAGGAACATTCCCAAGCCCCAGTACACCGAACTACTGGCAGGGTGGTGGAGGAGTTCAAAAGGGTTGGAGCTCAGAACGAGTACCATTGCCCGGGAATGGTAATAGGAGGAATGTGGGTGCAGCGATGTTGCCTTTTAATAGTGGAAGGACTCTACCATCAAAGTGGGAAGATGCAGAGAAGTGGATCTTCAGTCCAGTTGCTGGAGATGGAATTAGTAGGCCCTCAGTGCCGCAGCCTCAAAGGCGTCCGAAGTCGAAGAGTGGACCACTTGGGCAGCCAGGAGTTGCCTACTATTCAATGTACTCCCCCTCTATGCCCATGTTTGATGGTGGGAGTATCGGGAATTTCACAGTAGGTTCTCCATTTTCAGCAGGAGTTTTAGCTGCTGATGGTTTGCATGGTCGGCGCCAAAGTAATGGTGGCAATGGTGGAGGATCTTATCCCATACAGACTGAGCCTTGTATTATGCGTTCAGCTAGTGTACATGGTTGCTCCTTGGGTCGGTTGCCTGGTTCTCAAGGTACACAGATCCCTACCTGGTTATTTTGAATGCTCGTCTGAGATTAGGTAGATATTGCTCTCAAGCTATGAGAAATATCAAACATTAAATTAATTTACTATAAATATCAAAAAATACACTGGAATGCAACATATATTCTAACTTATTAATTACTTATTTTTTGCCTCATCATTATTGTTTGAACCTCATTATTAATGCTTGGAATGCTTTTTACATTAGCTGAATTAGCTTTTACACAAAAAGTAGTGCATGCATTTCAGAAATCGTATAGTAAGTTTGAAGGAAAATTTAGTTTGTAGTAATCAATTTTCTTTATTAGACTGAGCTCTGTTTGAACTAAGAACAACATCTAATGACTTCTAATCGATTTTACACGTGATATATTAGAGTCACGGAGGTGAATTCTTTTTGTGTGAGCTCACTTACACCAATGGATAGTTCATGGTGGTACTTATTGTCCTTGGAGGTCAATATCATAAATGTGGTCCTCCGTCCATATTTAGATTGCTTCACTTTAGAGTATCTGTGGGCCAAATAACATATGTTGGACATAGTCGGGCACGGGGTCTTAAGATTCACTCAGTGATCTGCAAAAAGGGGAAGCAAAAGTTCCTCCCATTCAGCACATTCTATTCCATTAGACAGTTGGCCTTTTGCACCAGAATCGCGACACTGCAAGTTTATCCCAGTTACCTACCTAAAACTCCATTGAATTGACTGTTGAATGATTGAACCATAAGATCAACTTCTGCACCATTGCAAAACTGCTTGATATGGACAAGTTGTGGTCACAATATATTATGAGAATGTGAATGTGACAAAAACTAGTACATTTTATCCATCACCATTGAAGTCTCCTAATGCGTTTCTCTTTTACACAATACAGGAAGGTGCAGCAGACCAGAATTAAGCTCTAGATAAGAAATTCTATAAAAGCAACTGTATTTTAGTTGTTGGCTCTTGCTAGCATTTTCATCAACAAAGAACTTGCATACAAAAACTAATTAATATTTTCCTAAATATGCATATATAGGAGAAGTTAGTGGAATATAAAAACAGGTTGGTAATTGTTGACAGTATTTTTTATGACAACCTTTTACCGGCAAAGAATTTTCTTATTATTATCTAGAACATATGTAATCTCTTTATGCATTAGAACATTTGAAGCTAATGACTTTCCATGCATTTTGTCTTGCGTGTCTTTGGCATTGGCTTATGTATTATTGCCGAATGTACTAGTATCTTATTCATAAATATTGAATGGCATTCAAAGATCTTAGTAGTAAAACCATAGAATGATCTTTTTGGGAAGTCCCATTCAAGTATTTCTATTCGATATTTACTGTAACAAATAGGATCAAAACTTGCAGATGAGAAACTTGATGTTGGTACGGATGCTGCGACCATGATATCTCGTGATGTTTCCAGAAGGGATATGGCAACTCAGATGAGTCCTGGTAGTAGCACACACTCTTCGCCCAAAGGAAGGCATTCTTTTACTTCATCTACTCCTCAGTCTATGCTTCCCATTGTGGAGCTGAATGCCCGCCATTCCTCAAAGATGGAAGTCAGGGACGTGCAGGTTGATGATCGAGTAACCGTGACAAGGTGGTCCAGAAAACATGGATCTACTGGGCGAGTGAAAGGCTTTGTAAATGCTGGCGACTGGAGAAAGAAAGCCATGGAAACACAAACTCCGTCTTGGGAAATTTCAGAAGCCACAAGATCCGTATCGAAGTACAAATTATTTTCTCTACTTGCTTTCCTTTTCTTCCTCTTTCTTGCCTGTTCCTATATAATTTGATCAAAGATTGAAAAATTCATGTAGTCTAGTTGAGCCTGTCACTGATATTGATATTTTTGCATAAAACGTCAAACAGACTTGGTTCCTTACTTGTCAGTGTTCATAAGTACAAAATATGGTGTGTAAACATCCTAGTATTTAGATGATTTTTGGTCAGTATATTTTCTTTATTTGTTTTTTGGGATCCTCTTTTCATACACTTATATCCTAGTAGACCTTTTTTGAAGAGTGTATCCTAGTAGGCCTCCCTGGAAGTCACTCATTTCAACCGGAATGTTGGCTATGAGGTATTCAAAACATTGATCAAAGACCTCACGGCAGTATGTTTGGGTCTAAATGATTTAATTGATTTTTGCATACGGTCATTTCCTTCGAATGCAATGAAATGTCTTTAAAACATCCTTGATATGAGGGATCAGCATTCCTCAGTTATGAAATGGTTAGAATCACTTTGAAAGCCATTTCCTCAATATATAAGTCACCCACAAAAAACTAGCATTAAGGAATTTCTAATGCTGTTGTCTTCTTTGTTCTGTGTTGAAAATATGGAGAGATTATGAACTATTCCAGATGCAAGGTTGGAGGTAAAAAAAGGATGTTGATCCCCCTCCTGTACTATTTATTGTGGGTACTCATCTTATTTTTATATTTATTCTTTACACACTGAAATCCCTGTATTTGTTGGTTGAATTCATGTTCACATATCACCTTTCAGAAGTAGGCACATAAACTTTTGTGACTCTTGATACGGCAATGAAAATTCTAAAACTAGTAGATGCACTCAGTAACACATGATTAGAGTTAATGGCAATATTAAAGCATGATACACAACTGCTGCTGATGTACTAAAATCGTTTAAGCTTTTATGCAGGCTTAAAAGAGAGGAAGCAAAGATCACTGCATGGGAAAACTTGCAGAAAGCAAAAGCTGAGGCAGCAATAAGGAAACTAGAGGTTTATCCTTCATTCATGCTTGACTACTGATTTCAAATATATGAAAGTCGCAAATGCTTAGTGCTTAAATATAATACTCCACGGAGAATCTAGCATTGTTTATCGGTTGACGAAATTGTAGTCTCCATTGTTATCCTCCTACTGAGCTTTCTTCTTTAGTAAGTAGTAAGATATTTTTCACAAGTCAGAGGATATACAGGAATGTTCAAATTCAAGAAACTTGAATATTGAAGGGTGTGAGTTTTATGAATAGTTGTCTGGAAGTTGCTGTGTCTTTTGTGTAATTACAACTACAATTGTACAGTAGAATAAACATGATTTACTTGTGCATTTTATCATTATTTGCACTAATAAAGTAAAGATTACAAATTTTGTTTCAGATGAAGCTGGAGAAGAAGAGATCTTCTTCTATGGATAAAATCATGAATAAGCTGAGACTGGCTCAAAAGAAAGCTCAAGAAATGAGGAGCTCGGCTGACCAGTCCCATCAGATTACCAGAACTTCTAACAGGATACTATCCTTCCGTAAGCCAACTCAGATGAGTTCCTTGAGTGGTTGCTTCACTTGTCGTGCCTTCTAATAACTTCTCAAGTTTGTCAAAGTTCGACCACTACCTGGTAGCTTCCCTTCCTTATTCCTGTACGTTATAAATAGAATTCATAATGATCATGTGTCTCCTCTTGTTGCATTTTTATTTCAACGTGAACTTTTTGGGAGAGCAAGTGTTTTTTTTCCACTGCTGCCTCCACTAATTTCTTATTATTGATATAAGCTCTAATATTTTTGTAATATAAAATTAATTCTACCTGAATTTTCAAAACTCGTTACTAGTGGTCGAAACAATAGGATGTATAATTGGTTGCGAGTTTCATCCTAAAGAATGATTGATGAGAAGTACCGCCTGTATAAAATGTGACATTGGTTTAAATGTGATAAATTGGTTTAGTTCACCTAACTATGATATTGATGTCTAGTAATATTGCCCCCCAATGTAGTTCTCTGAACATTTTATTTATTTCCAAATTTCAACTTCAGTTGTAGCGGTCCTGTTCAGAAGTGAAGAATTCCAAGTGAAGAACAAAACATGAGGATATCTGGAACGGGTCGAGGTTTAAATCCATTTTTATTTGGGATGAAATAGCATTGTACCTGTAAGAAGTTCCAGATTGTCTATTGAATAGATTATAAAGATGTAAAATCACCTGTGGCATGACAGTGACGACTAATGTGTATATCCAATGTGATGGTTGTTGTGTGAGTTCTCACATAAAGAGAATATTAGGTGTAAAACATTCTGTATTATACAATTGCTTATAATTGCGTACTGTAGGTATGGAAGATAAAGTCGGGAGTTGGTCACGTCCTATTTGTATTCCCAAGTTGGTCATAAATCTTTTTTTTTTTTTTTCAATAGGAGCGCACCTCTCGCTTAGCCCTTCATTATACATTATATCATCACAAGAAAAATAAATTTTCATAAAATCTTGAATCAAGCTAAGAGGTGGAATAATGAGTTTTAAGCTAAGGTTTAAGCTCACTAGGTGAATAGTTGTTCATATTGTTCTTTATTGGACTTTCTTAAGCTCGTGATCTTGGTAGGCACCAATCCACACCAAATCATTACTAATAAGAGGTAAGAGAACATGATGGAGATGTTTGAAAACACAAAAAGAAACACAGCAGAGGAGTGCCAAGGGTCAAGGGTTAAAGCTATGTTCCCCATGGGCCCATCTTTCCTTTACAGCATGTGACATAATCTATTATGGTGTGAAATTTGAAGTTTGAGGATGCAAAAACTCCAAAAATTGACTAATCAACGTTTTAGATCATTTCAAATGGCTACCATAAACCTCAGATTTGATGGAGGGTTTCATTATTGTCTCCAACAGAATCCTTGAAAGCCGCACCATTTCTCAAATGCTCCTCTCCTTTCGCAGGGCTGGGCTTGGTATGAAGATAAACACTACTTGGAAGAATTGTTCTCAACTTTCGAGTGCTCAAACTCAACTGCATCAATTTAGGATGACATGAATTAGTGTTGGAGGTGTTTCGAGGAGCCAGATAAAACTTGAAATGTTGCTTAGATAAAACTTGCTAATAGTCACTTTGAGCTTGATCTGTTAGCAGACTTTGCAGTCTTTCGAGGTTGCTTAAGGCAGAGCTTGAAGAACTATATTAGTTCACATCGTAGTTTGAAAGATAGTTTGAAGAACCATAACAAGAAGTCAACAACCATGCTGTTGGTAGCATTGTTGGCTATCTTACTAATACTGTCTTTGAACCCATCCCAGAAGCACCGAGGTTTCTCCTACCTGCAGCCCCATCAGTATTCAGCAAATACCTAACAGAGGGTGGAGAGAGCCATTTAATCAAAAGACACTGATGCTGATGTTGTGGTAAATTATTTTCTTGAAGATTTCTCAAGATTTGCGCATAAGCTACTTCCAATTTACAATATAATTAACATTTAAAGATAGATATGCTCATAAGTTATTTTTAAGTTACAGTCTCATGAACATTCAAGAATTTTCGCAATAATTTTTTTCCATTGCAATCAAACATTGCCTTAGTACCAATACTTCTTACCCAGGAACAAATAGCTATCTAATAATCTAGTTGAATCTAATCAAGTATGGGATCCTGATTAATTCGGTCTTTGTTACGAAAGTTTAGGATTGATCCCAGTTGAGCGGCGTTATCATAGTCTTGAAGCGCTTGGGCTAATAATCCTGGGAGTATCAACCCAATCATTCTGACCAACCTCAGAAACCACCTTCCTTGTAGTCAGGCCCTTAACATAGGGAAGGATGAAGCCATGGATCAGCTCCCAGGCTGCATTTAGGATTTTCGGTACCACCACCTTGAACACCGAGAAGTAATTCTCATTTGGTCTTCTTCTACAATCTGCTCCACAAACATGAAAAACCTGTCTGTGTTGCTCTATGACTACCAATAATCAGAAAAGAAAAAAATATCATCATTTATTTATTTATTCATTTTTGCATTATTATCTGCGAATCCAAGGGAAAAGCCAGCCCACCTTGCCTTCGTAGCAACTGTTGGCAAGTCCCAAACTGCTTAAACACGGCTGTGGAATCACCATAAGACAGCCCAGGCACCAAGTCATTACTATAAACATACGTAACATACTTCAATCTATGCACCTCGATCTTCATCACGAACTCTCCAACCCTCTCATCTCCCACCTTTACTCACTCATATTTATACACTCCTTCCAACCTTTTCGACATCCACTCCTACTCATGCATCATCAACACTAGCAGAAACAAGCAATCCCCACCTAAGCCGTGACCTGTCAAAAAGAACTTTGCTTCTTTTGCAGCAACCGTCTTAAGCTTTTATCTAATGGTGCAATAAGCAAATGTGATGTCGGGCAGAATAGCGATTATTCTGCAGTCTAATAGCAACAGATAATTGACAGAAAAGAACATAAGAAGATTACCAAAAAAACACAGAGAAAATAACTCTAATGTTTAATCAAATTACTCAAATCAAATGTATCTCTAAAATCAGTTCACAAGCTGGGCTTTATAGCTAAAACTCATCAATATTGAAATTTTACCAAAAATGGAAACACCCCAATAATCATTTTAAAAAAATACGTAATAAAATAAATATACTGTCAGAAATCTGGCCCAAATTGGGTTCAAAATCACTTCCTAAACAATTATTGAAATATTATTATAAAAGGAAATAAATTACTAAATTTGTGGATTCAAAAGGGGAAACGGTGGATTTTGGCCCCGAAAAGATGTGCAATGAGCATAGCTCATTGATCACGACGTGCGCGTTGAAAAGAGCTTTCCGAATTGAGATCGTTTGCTCGATTCTGATACTCGTAGCCAAAGTTATGGCCAAAATACTAAAATGCACCCTAAATTGCCAAATTTGAAATAGAATTATGATTTCCTGCCATTCTTGAGCTGATCTGCTAATTCGAGATATCTTATTGCTAATAACGTGCTATCGGACAGCTCAACATCATCTGACTCGGATCCTCCTGTATCAATCGTCCCAGGTTGGAAAGAACTCGTCATCGAGTTCACAATAGCATCATCGGGATCTTCAAAACAAGGACTCGGGTGCTTGACATTAAAGACATCAGAAGTCCTCAAATGATTGGGGAGGCACAGTTTGTAGGAATTATCATTGATCTTCTGCAAGATCTCACAGGGTCCAATCTTTCGCTCCTTAAGCTTATTATACTCTTCAACAAGAAAACAATCACGGGTTAATATCGCCCAAACAAAATCACCAACATCAAAAAGTACCTGACGACGATGACGGTCGGCTTGAACTTTGTACTTGGAATTATTCTCGTGAATAGCCAGCTTCACCTGCTCATGGATACTCCGAAGATGTGCTGCCATTGTATCTGCCTTGAGGTTCAAACGACCCACACATGGAATAGGGGCTAAGTCGAGCACCCCGGATGGATTTTGGCCATAGACAATCTCAAATGGGCTCATTCCGGTGGTTCTGTTCTTCGACATGTTATAGGAAAATTCTGCCTGAGGTAATGCCAAATCCCACTGTTTTGGTTTAGTGCTTGCCAAACTCCTCAAAAGGTTCCCCAAACTGCGGTGGGGGTGGTAGGCGCTGCTAAAATTCAAGTTCGTCCCCAGTTTCTCCCATAAACTCCGCCAGAAATGACTCATGAACTTGGTGTCACGATCTGAAGTAATGGACCGGGGAACACCATGTAAACTCACAATCTCCCTGAAATAAAGATAGGCGATCTTGACAGCATCCATTATTTTTCTGCAAGCTACAAAATGGGCCATCTTATAAAACCTGTCAACCACAACCAAAATAGAATCCCAGGCCCGTTGGGTACAGGGTAAGCCCAACACAAAGTCCATACTGACATCAAACTAAGGGGCCTGAGGTACAGGTAAATGTGTGTACAGGCTCACATTAGTGAGAGCTCATTTGGACCGCTGACACACATAACAACGCTCCACATAATGAGCCACATCATTGGTCAATTTGGGCCAATAATAGGAATAAGTAATCAAGGCCAACGTCTTATATCGCCCAAAGTGACCCTCATTATGAAGTTCACGAATAATCTGCTGTCTTAGTAAACAATTTGGAATGCACAACTATAATCCACGAAACATATAACCATTATGCAAAATAAAGTCATGTCGTTGACCATTAGTTACCTCCTCGGAAGGATCTGCAGTATACATATAAGAGAAAGCCTCAAATCCTGCAACTCTATTGCTCATGGTGGTGAGGAGTAACGTACGACGGCTTAGTGCATCTGCGACACAGTTCAGACTTCCTGCTTGGTGCCTTAACGCAAACGTGAACTCCTGCAAGTATGCCACCCATTTGGCATGCCGTCGACTCAGCTTGTGTTGCCCATTGATGTACTTCAGAGCCTCATGATCAGTGACAATAATAAACTCCCTATGTACTAGGTAGTGACGCCAATGCTTCAGGGACTGAATTATGACATAAAACTCTAAATCATAGGTGGAATAATTTTTCTTTAATCCTGATAGCTTCTTACTGAAAGAAGCTATTGGACGCTTTTCCTGACTCAGAACACCACCAAAGCCAACCCTAGATGCATCATAATTGACCTCAAACACCTTTTCAAAATCAGGAAGTGCCAAAACTGGTGCTTCTATCATCTTCTGCTTGACCAGTTGAAAACTGGCCTATGCCTCATCGGACCATTGGAAATCACGTCCCTTGAGGCATTCTATGATAGGAGCAATCAGAGTGCTGAAGTTTCTGATGAACAAACGGTAGAAGGACGCCAATCCATGAAAACTTCTGACATCGTGTAAGGTCTTTGGTTTGGGCCACTCCAAGACCGCATCTATTTTTGACTGATCTGCATGAACACCATTAGTAGACACAACAAAACCAAGAAAAGTAACAGAGTAGTGAAGAAAGAACACTTCTTCTGATTGACGAACATGCGCTCCGTCCCCAACTTATAAAAAACAACACGAAGGTGATCAAAATGTGTCGCCCATGTCGGACTATAAATGAGGATGTCGTCAAAGTAAACTACAATGAATTTCCCCATAAAAGGTCGTAAAACCTAATGCATAAATCTCATAAATGTACTGGGCGCATTGGATAGGCCAAAATGCATGACCATCCACTCATACAACCCATGATGCGTCTTAAAGGCTGGCTTCCACTCATCTCCAGGCATTATTCTGATATGGTGGTATCCACTTTTAAGGTCAATTTTTGAGAAAACCTTAGATCCGGACAGCTGGTCTAACATATCATTCAGGCGGGGAATTGGAAACCTGTATTTCATTGTAACACAATCTTCTTCCCTTTAATGCTAAGGGAATATGTATTTTTCCGCCCATCATGAATAACACTGCGATCATACTACTAAGGTCTGCCTAACAATACATGACAAGCATCCATAGATACAACATCACACCAAACATTATCAAAATATTTCCTGGCAATCGAAAAATACACTAGGCAATGCCTATCTACTGTTACCACATTGCCTTTATTCAACCATGATAATTTGTACGGCTTGGGATGACGATCTGTCTTCAACTGTAATTTCTGGACAGCTTCTTCAGACACGACGTTCTCACAACAACCACTGTCTATGATCATCTTGCAGACTTTATCTGCAACTGTGCATGTCGTGTGAAAATATTGGTTCTTAACCAATCGTCCCCTGATTCATCATTGAGAGTCAGTAGACTCTTACGAACAACTAGAGTCTCATGACCATCTCCATACAACACATCTCCATTTCCATCTTCATCATCGTCATACACAGACTTTCCAAGTTCCTCAAATTCGTCTACCACGTTTTCCTCAGTCAAGAGATTGTTGTCCTTCTGAATAGTAGACTTCCTGCACTCAGTCGCTCTATGTCCCTATTCACCACATCTAAAACATCTAATAGTAAAGTTACTCTGCGGTGGTGGTTGGGTAGGATGGGATTCTTGAAGGGCGAACCAGCCGACTGCTTTGACCACTTCTGATCATAGGCCTCCTGTTCTGCTATTTTTCCACAGCAAGTGCACGCTCACTACACCAAAAGGGCTGTTTAGCTACGCTGAGCTGGCCACGGTTTTTAACCGTTGGTGTATTTGCCACGGCCACAAACCGTAGCTATACGTACCAACGGCTTAAAACCGTGGGTAAAAAACAACCTGGCCACGGTTTAAAACTGTTGATATAGTTGGCACGGCTAAAAACCGTGGCTAATAGTAGCAACGACTCCTGACCGTGGGCATTATTCGCAACGGCTCAAAACCGTTGCAACCAAAACATTTAGCAACGATTATAAACCGTGGCTAGATCTGGCAACGGTTCAAAACCGTTGCAACAAAAAAATGTAGCAACGGTTTAAAACCGTGGCTAGATTTAGCAACGGCTCAAAACCGTTGCAACAAAAAAATTTAGCAACGGTTCTAAACCGTGGCTAGATCCAGCAACGGCTCATAACCGTTGCAAAAAAAAATTTAGCAACGGCTCAGAACCGTGGCTACATGAAAAGCTGAAAAAAAAATTGGGCGGGCTATTTTTGGCGCTCGACCTTCCCTCCATTCGACTTCCATCGACAAAATCAAAGCTCCCCTCCACAAACCCTCCACTCGACATCGCCTCCTTCCCTGCTCCCTCCCTCGACTCGACTTCCCTGCTTCTTCTCCTTCCCTGCTCCCTCTCTCGACTCCCATCGTCCCTCTCTCGACTCCCATCCTCCCCTCCTTCCCTGCTCCCTCAACTTCAATCGACTTCCTTCGACTTCAATCGACGTCCCTCCACTTCAAAATCGATCAGCCACTGCAACCGAACAGGTACTCTTTTATTTGGGGTTCATCAGGGTTCTATTTTATTAGGGTTCATCAGGGTTCTCTTTTATTTAGTATAAAATTAGGGTTCATCAGGGTTCTCTTTTATTTAGGATGAAATTAGGGTTCGATGATTGTTTTTTTTTACAATGAGCATTTCGTTTGAAAATTGAATTCTTCTTGAAAATTATTCTATGAATGGTTTTGATTCCAAGTAAATATTGTAATGTGACACAATGCATGAATTTTTCAGCATCTACATAGATGTATGTAGAAAGACAAGGAAAGACTTAGAGATTGAGAATTTAAGAATGAAGAAACAAGACAGTGAAATAGGAAAGAACAGTTAGCTGAACCATTGAAATTTCAGAGAAACTCATAGGTTGTAGAATTTCTGGAATCTTTGGTATCATGAAGCTGCTGAGTTCTTAAAAATTAGTAGGTTTAAAACCATTTGGATTGTGGTCTGAAAAGAACTTGGAATCATATATATCAAAGGAGGATGTAGCTGTTTAGGTTATTGGTTGCGGAATTTTTTGAGGCAACCTGAAACAGTAGGGAGTGACTTGGACATAATACAAGCTAGCTATTTCTAAAATACACAGACAGTTATATTTATCATTTTATCCATGATAATTTAACTGCAAAAACTGCATCTGAAATGAATTTGTTATTTTTATTTTTTATCATAGGCCGTTCTAACTTCCAAAGAAGTTGATAAATTTATGGTATTGGTTCTGTTTTGAATTTTGAAAATTTAAAATATGATGATTATGCTATGCATGTTATCCACCTTTTTAGTCTTACATGATTTTGGTTTTTATTTATGCTTTCCTTTGTGTAACCTACATGCTAAAATCATATGCATGGGGTTGTTTAAGTCAATGAAGCGCTATCCTGGATATTAATTCTGGTGGACATATGAAGGCCAGTGTCTACCATTACCTCTTTCCTTACCGCGTGGGGGGGGGGGGGGGGGGTTGAGGATCAATGATGTTCGATTGTGTCATAATCTGCTTGCCTGATTTTGTGAAATTTAGTTTTCTGAAGCTTTTTTGTTTTGGTTCCTATGGTTGGCATTTCTATTCTTGACTGATACAAGTTGTGATGCTAAATGCAACATTCACAGCTGTTCCCATGTCTGTGAACTAGAAGTATTATAGTTACTTATTCCAAGTGCGACCCGTAAATCCAGACTTTCTGCCTATATTGATGAATATATGGAAAAAGAATTTACTAGAATCCATCCTTTCAAAGTAATGAAAATACCTCTAAAGGCCCCTTTGATTAATTGTGGAGGAGGTGCCTCAAGACATCATATATATTGAAAACTTTTTCCCCATTTTGTTTGTCTGACAACCCTCTTTAAGGATATTAAGTTACAGTTTATTGAGAGTTTTGAACGGTAAAGAAAATGAGGGCATGTATATGGGAACACCGCTATTATACAAGAAGCTACAATATTATTTGATGCATTTCTAATGCTATTTTAGTCATCCTCTTTGGTTGAGACCAAATATTTTGTCTTTGTTTCTTATTTTGACTTTTGAGTTGGGAAAGGGAAGCTTTGTAGCTATGTATTCAGATTGGCTTTTCCAATGCTCTATAAAAATCTATTTGTGGTGATATGTTGTGGAAGGAAATTATCTATAAATGTGGTGTATATAGTTGATTCTTATTTCTTTTTGTTTGATAATTGTTAATATCTATACTGTCATTTATAGAAATGGATAGTACTCGCGGCAATCTCTCCACCATTGATGTCACTAGATCTACAAATGATGACATTGAAGTTAAACAGACCATACAGTTCAACATCCACGGTTTAGCAGTTGGACCTGGTGCTAGAAGTTTCAATAAAAACATTGGAAAGCTTGTTGAAATCCTTGTGTCCATCAAATTCAAGGGTTGGCACCATGTTACTGACAACTACAAAGAGGATGTGTGGAATGGCCTCAAGGTGAGATTTTACATCATTGATTTTCATAATGTCTTATTTTATTTTCAACTTATATCTCAATGGCTTATTTGCAGCGTGAATACGACATCCCAAATTATGTGAAAAAGAGTGTGCATTTGAAAATGCCTGAATATTATAGAAGGTTCAAGGCAGATCTTAGGAAGAATTATTTGGATAAGTATCCTACCATTGAGGAACAAGAGAAGCATGTTCCAAATGGTGTAAGAGAGGAGGATTGGAAGGAGTTTGTTCACTATGAGAGCACCCTTGAAGCGAAGGCAATTAGAACCCAAAATGCAAAAAACAAAAAGGCTTCAAAGTATGTATGGGGGGGGGGGGGGGTGGCCAAAAGAGTGCTGCAGAAGTAGAGTATGAAATGGTAATTGAGTTTCTAGCTACTAGTATAATATTATATATCATTTAACTATATAGGCTGAGACTAATCTTTCAAGTATATAGGTTGAGAAGAACCCTGATGGGGAACCAGTCACACGCACTGACATATAGATTACATGTCACACTGGAAAGGATGGAAAACCTACGCATGGTTCTGAACAATATATGGTATGTGCCCAATGATTTCTTTTATACCCAATTCTTAATTTACTTTGTAGTTGTTTGAATATTATTTGTGTCCTGATTTATTTTATTTTTTCATTCTTTTGAAGGAACAAGTTAAAGCAAAAAAAGCTGCCTTGCAAGAATCTTCAACTCAGGGTACCACTGACCTCACTATTGATGATGATCCTCTAAGCCAAGTGTTTGGCCAAGAAGCGAGGGGACGTACTCGTTGTGTTGGAACCATTGTCTCTAAAAGGAAGTATGATGCTGCACTTCCCGCTCGTTCATTGCTATTGGAAACAACATTGGAAGCACAAAAAGGAAGAAAAATATGATAGATTTGAAGAAAATGTTAGATGGATACGAGAGAGACTTGAAAGTGGAACTTATGTAATACCATCAACAAGTGAGGGAATACAAGGAGTTGTTCAAATAACTGAAGATACACCTTCATCCCGTGCACAATCGACAAGGCAACCAGAAAATCCATTACCTCCATCTCCATTACCACCATCTCCATTACCCCCATTTCCATTACCACCATCTCCATTACCATCATCTTCTCAAGGTGTTGCGAGGTTTCCTTCTCCAAGCAATCCTGTTCCTTCAGTGTCAAGGACTTACAAAGTTTGTGATTGGGAAAGGAATGTCATTGCGATAGGAATAGAGGTTGTAGATCCAAACCACTAATTCTCTTGCGCTTGTCATGGATCATTGAACCTCGCAACAGAGATCAGACTTTCCTTATGCTTCAAATACAAGAGTGGGGTGAAACTTTACAAAAGTGATCCAAAAGGAGACCTGATGGGGGATTTGGACGTTGGTGATTTCTTCGTATGGTGTAAAACTCATGTGGAACTTGATGATTGAGGCCATCGACTATATTGAATTGCTGTAGAGTGTCCTCATTGAGCCTACCAGTGGTAACACAGGAATAGGATTCGCTTTCATGGCGGCAACAAAGGATTACAAGCTCATCATTACAATGCCCAGCAAAAGGCATGAAAAGGGATGTTCAGAAGGCTAAGGAAAATATGGCAAAGACACCCAATTATTACATTCTTCAGCAGTCTGAAAACCCAGCTAACCCAAAGGTAAGTGTTGAATGAATGTCATGCACACAAAGAGCCTTGCTGTTTGGAGAGATCTTGTTATTCAGCAACATTGTCTGGTATAGGTTCATTATGAGACAACTGGACTAGAGATCTGAAAAGGCACAGGTGGGAAGATTGATGCCTTTGTTTCTGGGATTGGGACTGGGGGTATGGTGACAGGTGCGGGGAAATGTCTTAGAGAGCAGAATCCTGATATCAAGGTTAGCTTGAACTTTCTGTAGTAGCTGCAGTGCTGCACAATATTCTATTTCTTCTACTTAGGCCTGTACTATAGTGGTATTTACTGTTTTTATCTTACTAGTTGGATCTCTTGTTTTTAGATTTTCGGAGTGGAACCATGTGAAAGTGCAGTACTGTCAGGAGGAAAGCCTGGTGGGTGATCTTGGATCTTGTGCTTCTTGATTTATTTGCTCATGATCAGTGTTTTCACATTTTCATATATTGACTTGGTTGGATTATAAATGCTATTCCGCCATTGTTTTAGACTTGAATGCCTTTTTTCCTGAATTTTGTTTATGCTATGGGTCTTTAGTATTGATAAGTGTTTTCCTATTGCTGGTTCAAATTTTTACATTACTTCTGTGGAATGTACCTGCACTTCAGTCAAACTTGATGCAGGATACTTATTGTTTTTCTTTTCGTTTTGATTGTCATCGTCTTTCCTTTTGCTAGGATCAGTGGAATACTTTCTTATTGCACTCCATTATTTGGAAGAAAGTGAATATTACATATCTTCTAGAGCTTTATGATTGTGAAGTTTGTTCAACATAAATATTCATCTTGTTTCAAAGGCTTGCTGCCATCATCATGTAAATAACTTTCATATGCTTTTGGTGCATCTGGTGCCAGATGTTTTAGATTATGTTATTTTCCCATTAAATTATACTTGTCTGCTTTGATGCTATTGATCCTTCTGTGATTCTTTAACATCTAGTGCAAGTTTGAAGTTTAACATTTGACGTCTCTTATTCAAACAGGAGATTGGATGACTGTTCATAATATACAGATTGTTTCAGTATCCTCAGGTCGAGTATGGATGATGTTGGCTCATTGATGGGTGGCCTTACTGGAGCACTCGTAACTGCAATGATATTGGGTGTGCATGAACTCGGTCAATTTCTTGTTGCAAGCAATTCCGGGATTAAGCTTGGTGTGCCCTACTTTATTCCCAGTTGGCAGGTATGATATTGTTGTTTACAATTATCTTTCAGTTAGGAGAATGAACAGAAGTCTGGGGAGGTATTGAATTGTTTCGTATTTCATAGAGGTCACCATTCTTGACAATGTTGGGATGCTAAAATTTACAGACAACCTGCTTTTCTAGTTCTTTCTACCATTGCGAGCACTTCTGCCTCGCAAACTTCCTTTTGGTTGTTGTGAATTACTTCATTATAGTTTGTTCTTTCAATGTGACAGTTGCAGGAAAAAGAAAGCTTTTTGTTTCTGTGTCAAATGTGGATGCTTTTTGTTCTTGTAAATTTGTATTAATTGATTTGATTAGGTTCTTCATCTTATCTTGATTATCCTCGCCCATGTTTTCTTCAAGTCATGTTATAAGTTTCATTATGTAGTTTGAGTTTTTTCAACTTTGGATGCACACAGTTGAATGTAATGAAGTAAAACAAGAAGCACACACAAATTTTCCGGCTTACATTCGCCACGGGGACGAGTAAATACCTGTATTGGCTTTGTGGTTGCGAGGGATTGGGGATCTGGTAGCTTTGGCAGTCCGGGATATGGCGATACGCTGCGAGCAAAACTGCTGCATGCAGGGGATGCTGTTGTGATGTGTAGGCAGAGCACTCTGTCACAAAACATAGTGCATCTGTTTTTTTTTGCTGCTGTTTCATGCGGAGTCTGGCATTGGGGCGGACTGGCGTACTTGCTGTTGTTTTATGCGGATACATATTGTGGCAGGGATGTTTCGGCTGCAGGAGAAGGGGCGGACTTTCGGAGATGCAGTGGGTTGCTCGCTGTCGCGACAAAATTCCAGCATTTCTTGGATGGAAGGGGCAGATGATGTGCGGTTTAGGCAGAGCACTCTGTCGCAAAACAGAGTGCCATTCTGTTGCTGCGCTGTGTTGTTGTTGCTGATGCTGCTGTTGCTACGCTGCGTTGGTGCTGCTACGTTTTTTTGCATTACTGCTGCTGCTGCTGCGCTGCTTTGCTGTTGCTGCTGGGACGCATTGCTGCTGTCTGTCGCAGCGTTGACATGCTGAGATGTGGTGACATGCGGTTGGAGCGTGTGTATTCCGGTTGATCTGGGCAGTCCGGTGTAACTTGATTTGTCGCAGAAACGCGCGTGTGCTGCGTGTTCTACGGTTGAGAGATTGCTGGTGCTGTCCGGGTTGCTGGGAACTGACTGTGAGCTAATTTCAGTTGATTGCTTTAAGTTTTGTATTTTCATTGCTTTTAGTTTTTGCCTTTGGCTTTCAAAAAAAAAAAAAAAAGACATGCCCTGGATTTTGATGTCCAACCAGGGCAGTGTGTTCGACACTCTGGCTTGGTGAATGTAATGAAAGCATCCCTTAACTGTTAGTCTGGTAGTTTCTAAAATGGAAAATCTCTGAGAATGTATGTCATTACCATCTGGGCTTCCTTAGAATGAAGCTTTGCAGTACAACAACTAATTCACAATTTCCCCACCAGATATTTCTGTTTTTGCTTGCACTTTTTATACCGTTGGGGTGTTTATCATTACAGTGAGAGCGTGGTTGAAGCTTTATCCGACTCCCATGATCTTTGTGTTGAAGGGGACTGCTTTGAAATGTTGCAGCGGACTTCTGTTGTTCTCCAAGTCATTCCATATGTGAAGGTTAGTGTCCATAGTATTTATTTGAAATATTTATGTGCGCTTGAATATATACATATATGTGTGTGTGGATCCTCGCCATGGAGATCCTCCTCATGGAAATCAACTCATGTCAACCTTTCTAACCGACATTTATGATTCAATCTAAGAGCCTTTGGTAACTGTCACACCTTTCTAACATTCGCACAAAGTACTCTTTTTCCTGCATCATCATTCATAGGTTTCAATTCTTTGTACATATATTCAGTTTAGCAAGCTAGTAAACTTATAACCGGAATCAATATGATGAAAAAATTGAAGTGATAACTGAAAAAATAATTATCTAATGTAGTAATGGTGCCTGTATTGGTGGATTTGTGATTTGACGTATCTGGCACCTCACACCTGTGTCGGACACAATATTCATTCCCTTGTCATTGTTATATTGGTGTTTAATTATTACATGTACTCCTACAAGTTCCTTTAGTTCTTTTGTGTATCAATGGTTAATTTGCTTTGAATTGATGGAAGAAAAAAAGCCTTCGTGATTGAGAAAGTCTAGCGAGAAGTTGCTTTAGCTCATGTTAACATTTTTTTCCCTTCAGGTGGACATATGTTGTTTTGATAAGACTGGGACTCTTACATCGGACGATATTGTATGTTATGATGTCACATGATCAAGTTTTAGCTTATGTAATTGATGATATATACTGTGATGGATGTAATGGATATATGACAATGTTTTTTAGGAGTTCCGTGGAGTTGTTGGGCTCTCTGATAAAATGAATATAGAATCTGATGAAGTGAATATAGAATCAGACATGAGTAAAGTCCCTGTCCGTACAATGGAAATTCTTGCTACTTGTCATGCACTGGTGTTTGTGGAGAACAAGCTGGTAAGTAATTGGTCTTGGGCCCTAAGAGCATATAATCTGGTCTAGTAGAATTTTTTTTTCAGCATGAAACCTATATGTTGTTGATGATGATACTTCTACTTGTGCTTTTGCTACAACTTATTGTTACACCCAGGTCCAGATTATATGCAATAAAGCACTTAAAGAGTATCTATGTTGTCTTGTTTCAATAACTGTGCAATTATAGGTCATGTTTGTCTGTCATTGGTTTATTAGCAATCTTTATAGGTCATGTTTGTCTGTCATTGAGTACTGACTAATTTTTATACTGCAGGGCTCTAAAGGTCTGAGCCAGTACGGGCAACAGTATGTTGGACAGGAGAATGCGCATACATTGCTTATTTCTGGGGTGCAAAGTGTGTCGTTGTATCAACCATCACTGGTGCCATATACAAGCAACTACCAGGTGCTGCATTCTCATCATTTTCAGTATATTGAACAAGCAACTACCAAAAGAAATGGGGCATGTTCCTAAGGGCATCAATGTATTTTCTTACATTATAACTAGGTGGATTTGTATTGTTGGAAAAAACATAGAGAAATTCTTTTGTTTTAGATGCGAGCGTAACATGATATAACAAGGTTCCATTTGTTCAGGTTAATCCTATTATTGTACATTAGTGCTATTTGTTTACATGTTTTTGTTTGGTGTCAAAACTTGACAAGTTTCTTTTTACGGTTGATTTTGTATTTATCTAGCATATAGTTTGGTGGAATCTTATTCGTGCCGGAGGCATGATACAAACCATAGTAAGGACTGATTTTGCAGGTGCCACGGCTGTGATTTTGCTGCAGCAAAAAAAAAAAAATTCGATTATATTAATTTGCAACGGTTTGAACCCGTTGCAACAAAACAAATTTTTTTTTTGAATTTTGTTTTAATTGCCAACGGCTTACAACCGTGGTTGCAGCTTGCCACGGCTAGGAACCGTGGGCGATCTTCATCAGTGGCTACGGCTTACAACCATTGCTATCACGTTTGCCATGGTTTATTTCTAACTGTTTAGCCACGGCTTAAAACCGTGGCCAGGGTTAGCCACGGCTACAAACCGTTGCTATGTTGTTCGCCACGGTTTATAACCGTTGCTAATATCTACACTTTGTCACGGCTTAAAACCGTGGCTAGTTTGGCCACGGCTAAAAACCGTTGCTATTGGTCTTGCAACGGTTTAGAACCGTGGCTAAATGCTAAAAATCACCTCCCCCATTCAAGCATAAAACCGTTGCTACAATGTTTAGCAACGGTTTATAGCCGTTACAAGGAATTTCGCGACGCCTCTGTAGCCCACGGCTCTTAGCCGTGACAATGCCTTATGCCCACGGTATAGAACCGTTGCTAATGGGGGTTTTTGGTGTAGTGGCTGGTTGGCTTCATAAACAGTCCACAGTGAGTGAAGGCTGAGGACATCCTGTAGGGGTTGTCGTAATCTCTCAAAATATCGTGCCACCATATGCTCTTCCATCTCAGATAAGTCATTACGGGCTACTAATTGATAGAACTAATCCGTGTAATCATCAAGTGATTTTGTGCCTTGCCTCAATGAATGAAGTCTTTGAAACAAACTTTGAGTGTAGCCGAAAGGAAGGAAGTGACCCTTCATCTTTTCCTAATTAGTGATTTTGGGCTGGCCCTGCCTGTCGCGTGATCGCTTCAATTGCTCCCACCACGTAGATACTCCGTCTTTGAGTTTGATGGCAGCCAATTTCACTTTGACAGAATCTAGAACTTTCTTATACTCAAAGATACACTCTACTTCATTCAACCAATCCACGAATCCTTCGGCCTGTAACGTCCCAGAAAACTTGAGTAGATCTACTTTGAAACCGAGATTTCCATGACGATCCTCCCGACCATGGCGTTCCCAGAATCGAGCATGATTGTGATACGAGTTTTCGAAACTAAAATCAAAATCGTGATCTTTCATCTCACGATTACCTAATTCCTGCGCCATTAGACGCTAGGCTAGCTCTGCAACTTGCCTGTGTAAATCTTCAATCATCAGTTCCTGAACGCTACGATCACGGTGAAAGGCTTCCTCGTTCGAACCTGCCCGCGATGACCACGACCACCAGCCATAGAAACTGATAAAATCTCACCCCAATAAGATGCTGAAGCTCTGATACCAACTGACGCCGGGAAGAATAGCGATTATTCTGTAGGCTAATAGCAACAGATAATTTACATGGAATAACACAAGAAGATTACCCAAAAAACACAGAGAAAATAACTCTAATGTTTAATCAAATTACTCAAATAAAATGTATCTCTAAAATCAGCCCACAAACTGGACTTTATAGCTAAAACTCATAAATATTGGAATTTTACAAAAAATGGAAACACCCCAATAATCATGCTAAAACAAAATACGTAATAAAAGAAATATACTGCCAGAACTCTGGCCCAAATTGGGTTCAGACTCAATTCCTAAACAATAATTGAAATATTATTATAAAGAGAAATAAATTACTAAATTTGTGGATTCGAAAGGGGAAACGGTGATTTTTCCCTCGAAAAAATGTGCAACGAGCATAACTTTTTTCCCACGACGTGCGCGTTGAAAAGATCTTTCCGAATTGGGGTTGTTTGCGCGATTCTGATACTTGTAGACAAAGTAATGGCCAAAATACTAAAACGCACCCTAAATTGCCAAATTTGAAATAGAATTATGATTTCCTGCCATTCTTGCGCTGATCTGCTAATTTGAGATATTTTAGTGCTAATACCGTGCTATCTTACAGCTCAGCATCATCTGACTCGGATCCTCCTACATCAAAATGGGTAATCATTTTGTTCGACGATTTCTTTAAGCCAACCATTTTTTTGAAGGCCAAGAGCTTTCATGAAGCCACTGTGGAGATATTAGGAATTGTACCAAGAGAAATTAATGTTGGTTTTCCATGCGTCTGTATCAAATGGTTCAGTGCCTCTAAATGCTGCTATAATGAATTCAGAATCAACGGTTTTTATCTTGGAGCATGAAGGCTGTGCTGAGAATCCCTCTTCTGGCTCTTCATAATCTGACAAATATATTGTACGAACTAAGATCGGAACTTCTTATGTGGTTGAAGCTGACAAATGGAAAAAGAAAATGATATACATTCTTAGAGAGATGGCCTTCTTACCATTCCAAAAGTTGTAGAACCGCAAAAAGTCCATCTGCATTTAGATAAATTTTCAATTAAAAATATGAAAAGTCTTCTATGCATTCAAAGATTACATGCATACTCTTAAGGTTTCAAGGTTTGTAACTTTGGAGAATTTGGTTGGTAACTGAACACTAGATGCATGTCAAGTGCTAATTTACCCTTAACATCATACAGATACTTTCCGTAATAGATAGCTAATTTTACATGTTTGATAAATACAAAAAGTAAAAGCAAAAACAATATGTAAAATCTAATCAAGTTTTGGATCTTGATGAATCTGGTCGCCTTCTTAAGGGTTAAGAATTGATCCCAGTCAAGTGGCGTTGACAGAATCTTGAATTGCGTGGGCTGATAGTCCTGGGATCATCAATCCAATAATTCTGACCATTCTCAAAAGCCATGATTCCTTTTACAATCTCTTCACAAACACAAGCAACTTGTCTGAATTTCTCTATGATTATCAATAAAAAATCAAAAAAATATATATGACATTATCATCTGTGAGTTGAAGCGAAAAACCAGCTCACCTTGCCTGTGTAGAAACTATTTTAGTACAAGCAAGTCCGAAAGTGCAATAAACATACCTAATATACTTCGCTTCATGCAAACTCATTTCCTTCTTCATGAACTCTCCAACTTGCTTATCTCTCACCCTTCCTCCTCATGCACCATCAACACTAAAAGAAACAAAATTGCTAGTGCCCCACCTAAGCTGTGACCCGTCACAATAAACTTGGCTTGATTGTTCTTTTGCAGTACTAGTAACGCTTTAAGGTTTTCTCTTATGGTGTAATAAGCTAAGGGGTGATCATTATCTTGGTCTGTTTGTCTGACAATCTCTTTAGGCAAACCCTTGGTTTTTATAAGGCCAAGAGCTTTCATGAAGCCACTGTGGACTTTGCCCACATTGTGTAGATTGTACCAAGAGAGATCAACATCTGTTTGCCATGCATCGGTATTGAATGGTTCAGTGCCTCTAAATGCTACTAAAATGAATTCAGGGTCGACACTTTTATCTTGGAGCATGAAGGCTTGTGTTGATAATCAGTTTTGATAATCTGCCAAATACACAACCATGATCAGAACTTTTTTCTGGTTGAAGTAGACAAATTGGAGAACAAGATGGCATACCAATGGTTACGGAACCGTCCTCTTACCATTCCAGAAGTTGTAGAAACCCAAAAAGTCCATCTGTAGCAATCACCAATCCTAATATTGAATTGTGAATAAAGTTAACAAATATTGTAAAATTTCCTGAACAACAAAAGTTACTGATTTACCTTCCAGTGAACTGTGAACTAATAGCCTTGATTGAACGCTTCATTCTCATAAAACCATTTAGAAGCCATTATAGAGAGTGCTCCGTAGTATTGCTGTCTCCCATATTTGATATTCCTTGGTCTAACTCCACTCTAGTGTCTAATTATTCAAGAATGATTTGAATGTCGCCGGATTGTCTTATCTGGCACACCATTTTCCTACATAAAATCACCTATTCACCTGGTCGTTATCTGGGCCTTGGTTCGGATTCCATGAGCTGGATGAAGACCGACAACCCCACAAGTGAAGCCTAGCCTATGTTTTAAAATTACTTCAACTCCAAAAGTTGGGCTGAATCGCCAATGTTTTTTTTTTTTACTTCTTATTATTTTTTCCATCTTTTCATATTGATGTTTGAGAGACTTAGGAGACTTTTTACCCTTACAAAATGTACTTTAGTTTTGTGATCTCCCTCCTATTTGGAGAGAGAGATGATTTTTCATCTGTAATAAAAAGTTACTTGTACGAGAAGTTAATTTGGTCAACTTATGAAAAAAAAAAAAAACGTGTTCTTTCTAGTGATATAGAGTCCCCTCGTGGTTGCCTTGTCTGCCTACATATCTATATGGTATCCGTTGTAGAGGAAAACGTGGAAATATGAGATTGTGGTCTAGAGCACATCATCTTCATTTTCTTTAATGATACATCAGAACACAACTGTCACTGTCAATGATCATTTTGCAGACTTTATCTGCAACTGTGCATGTCGTGTGAAAAATATTGGTTTTTAACCAATCGTCCAGTGATTAATCCTTGGGAGTCAGTAGACTCTTACGAACAACTCGAGTCTCATGACCATTTCCATACAACACATCTCCATCTCCATCTTCATCATCATCATCATACACAGACTCTCCAAGTTCCTCAAATTCGTCTACCACGTCTTCCTCAATCAAGAGATTGTTGTCCTTTTGAATAGCAGGCTTCCTGCACTTAGTCGCTCTATGTCCCTGTTCACCACAAACATCTAATAGTAGAGTTACTCTGCGGTGGTGGTTCGGTAGGAGGGATTCTTGAGGGCGAACTAGTCGACTGCTTTGACCACTTCTGATCATAGGCCTCCTGTTCTGCTGTTTTTCCACAGCAAGTGCACTCTGGTTGGCTTAAAAAACGGTCCACAGAGGGTGAAGGCTAAGGACATCCTGCAGGGGTTGTCGTAATCCCCCCAAATATTGTGCCATCATTTGCTCTTCCGTCTCAGATAAGTCATTACAGGCTACTAATTGATAGAATTCCTATGTATAATCATCGACTGATCTCGTGCCTTGCCTCAATGAATGAAGTCGTTGAAGCAAAGTTTGAGTGTAGCTAAAAAGAAGGAAGTGACCCTTCATCGTTTTCTTCATCTTTTCCTAATCAGTGATTTTGGCCTGCTCCTGCCTATCGCGTGATCACTTCAATTGCTCCCACCACGCAGATGCTCTGCCTTTGAGTTTGATGGCAACCAATTTCACTTTGACAGGATCTGGAACTTCATTATACTCAAAGATACACTCTACTTCATTCAACCAATTCACGAATCCTTCAGCCTGTAACGTCTCAAAAAACTCGAGTAGATCTACTTTGAAACCGAGATTTCCATGATGATCTTCCCGACCATGGCGTTCCCAAATTGAGCATGATTGTGATACGGGTTTTTGAAACTGGAATCAAAATCGTGATCTTCCGTCTCACGATTACCGAATTCCTGTGCCATTAGACGCTGGGTTAGCTCTGCAACTTGCCTGTTTAAATCTTCAATCTTCACTTCCTGAACTCTACGATCACGGTGAGAGACTTTCTCGTTCGGACCTGCCCGCGACGACCACGACCACCAGCCATAGAAACTGAGAAAATCTCACCCCAATAAGATGTTGAAGCTCTGATACCAACTGACGCCGGGCAGAATAGCGATTATTTTGCAGGCCAATAGCAACAGATAATTGATTGGGAATAACACAAGAAGATTACCCAAAAAAAAGACAAAAAAATTCTAATGTTTAATCAAATTACTCAAATAAAAGGTATCTCTAAAATCAGCCCACAAACCGGGTTTTATAGCTAAAACTTATCAATATTGGAATTTTACCAAAAATGGAAACACCCTAATAATCATGCTATAACAAAATACGTAATAAAAGAAATATACTGCCAGAAATCTGGACCAAATTGGGTTCAGACTCACTTCCTAAACAATAATTGAAATATTATTATAAAGAGAAACACTACAAAAAAAGGCCTTTAGGGACGTAGTCAAAATTGTCGCTATAGACAACATTTCATCGCCATAAATATTGGGTGACAAAATATTAGTCGCGCAAAGGTTGTCACCACATCTTTGTCTCACAAACCTTGGCGCGACGGAAAAAAAATCGTCGTCGCTACAAAATCCTTTTTGCGCGACGACACCAAAGATCGTTGCAAAAGGGTGTGTCGCGTAATACTGTTTTGCACAACGCTAATTTCGTCGCAGGAAATAGAATTGTTCTTCGTGCAAAATATACTTACGTGACGATTCTTTCGTCGCATTAAAATTTGTTGGCATAACTCAATCGTGACGATCCCTTTCATCGCGTTAGACTTTGTCGGCTTAACTCAATGGTGACGAACCTTTCATCGCACAAGATATTCTTTACGCGACAACAATATTCATCACTCTAATGTTGTCACATAGGTTACGTCGATCCAAATACGCTTGATCTATTCTTATGCGACGAAAATTTTTGTCGCTTAAATTTCTGTTTAATAATTTTGAAATATTTTAATTCAAATATTTATTTTAATAAAATTTGAAATATTTATTAATTGAATCGTCTCATGCATAGAAAGATTTGGCTAATTTATTTAACTACTATTAACTTTACAAATTAATAATGTAAAATCATAATGTATCCATTACAAATTAAAAATTTAAATCATACTGTATAGTTACAAATTAAAAAAACACATCAGTACATTTTTTAGGGATGTGGTGGCTGATGATGGTTTGTCGACAGTAGCGGGAGGCTCGAAAAATTAATCCATGACTGCTGGAGAGCCCCTAATAACATACTCCACCTAGTTGCTTTTTGTGCTTGTCGTTCCCCCTCTCGGGCCTCCCTCTCCGCCTCACGCACTTTGGCAGCATTTAACTCATTTTGTAATTCCTCCACTTTCGACTGTAATGATGAAATGATTCCGACTGAGCACTGCGAAGCTGAAGATGAGGTGTTGACCTCAAAACTTTAGCTTTTCCCATCCCACGAACAATCTTTCCTTGTCTTGGACCTAGTGATTCCAATGTCTCCGTCAAAATATGTAATCCCGCATCAGGATTGTCCATTGTGAGCTGTTCCAACGGAGTTCCCGGAGGATGCTGCGAGGCCACTCGCTCCATGAAGGCATCCCGCCTCTCCACCATCGTTTCCTTGATTAAAAAAATTAATAACTTTTTAAACAACAGAAGTGACAACATGCAAAAAATGCAAAGAATAAAACTTACATGCAACTTCACGGCCACCTCATTGCCAGGTAGTGCATAAACATCCTTGAACATGTCGATTTCTGGGAATTTTGAACCCTCTTACAAAACATTGTTAAAAATAATAAACCAACTAATATAAAAATTTAATTGAATGTATTGACTAAAAATAAAATAATGAAATGAAACATGAGTTCACTTACTAGACGTCGTTCCTCCACCCTGTAAGAGAAGGGCAATGAACCAGAGTGATGTAAAATTTTCTTTTGATGTCGGTTCGCCTTGTTCGCCTCAGATCTTTTCTGTATAATTATTCAAAATATATATTAAACATATGCATTATTACATATATAAAAATAAATATGTTTATTTTAATTAAATAAAACGTTAATGCTTACCAGAAATGTGGGAGTTCAAAAATGATTGCACAACCACACCCACTCATCAGACCTATGCTCTAATTCGATTGGGGGTTGTGCCTTAGCACTATCCACATCAGAAAACGTTTGAAAGTATCGATGGAAATCATGCTTCCAATTCATGTATCGATCCACGCACGTATCGATGATATATTCATGAATATTTGGATCATTCATGTCAAACTCAAAGTTAACCTGAAATTTTAAATAATATTTATTAGAGAATATTAAGGCCGAAAGAGATAAGTTATACCAAATCATGTAAAAATACAAGCATAAACATGCAAAACCTTCAAAACTTTCTGCATTATAAAGATTTTAATTATTAAAGGTTGAGATGAATGGCTAAAACTTACTGTGAGCGCGTCCGACACCTCGGCCTGCGTCTCGGGCTTGACCTCACTCCAAGATGAGGATGTCATCGGGCAATGGTTGCAAATGATTGCATCGATGTCATTCACCAACAAGCTATTAATCTTCACCGATTGCGAGCGACGATGACTAGGATCCCACACTACGTGAATGCGTGTGTTAGTGGTTTGTGTGATTTTTTGGGATTTTAGTTGTCTACAGAGCCCCCTCGTTTCTTTGCTGTTGTAAAAAAAAAAATCAATTTGCCTAATATGATGAGGAAAACTTAAGTTTATTACCTCTAGGGAGCTCTCCATCTCCTTGGGGGGAGGGGTTTACATCCCTCGGCATGGTTACAGTCTCGAGTGCAATCTCAGGAGACGCTGATCGACAGTTTGTTCGTCTGGCGTTTCGTCGAGTGAGAACTTGAGGAACTAATCCAGACGATGAAGATTGATCAACTACCGGAACATTTGATCCATGTGATGGTGGAGTACTGATAGAAGCAGCCCTTGTAGTGGGAGCATTAATGGTGGAATGAGCTACGTTGGGCGGAGAAGCGGCGACCGAACTACTATCAGCAACAATTACGAACCTACATTTTCTTGTTATCAAAGAAGCCATCTGAACCAAAATAATAAAAACACAACACAACGATTACAAAGTAACATGAAGACAAAGTAAATAGATGCAACCAGTGGAAGATCGTATAAAACAATACATTAACTATACAATGTATAATGAAGGAGAAAACTTGAATTTCATAAGGTTCGGAAAGAAAACTAGATAAATGGGGAAGAACAAAAAATTTTAAATTTCAACAGCAAATGTAGAGGAGATATAAATGTACATGTCTAGCATTTTATATGCAAATGTAAATCTCTACGATGAAGTTCAGGAAGAACTAAAGGAAGCAGCAATATTGCGAATTGCAGCATTTTCAAAAATTTACTGTCAGAAATTGATCCAGAAAATTTACTGTTAGAAATTGATCCAGAAATTGATATGCTCATTATCAGAAATTGATATGCTCACCGTCAGAAATTGATCCAGAAATTTACTGAATTTTCTCACTGTAATACAATTTGTATCTCTGTCAGAAATTTTACTTACTGAGTTTGTTTACCGAATTGATCCAGAAATTTGCTTACTGAATTAATCCAAAAATTTTACTTTTAGAAATTTTACTGCTGGAACAATTTGTATCTCTGTCAGAATTTGCTCACTGTAATCAATTTGTATCCATTTGTTTGTGTTTTCTTAATTTACTGTGTTTGTGTCAGAAATTTGTATCCATGGTAAAATTTGTTTGTGTAAGAAATTTACTGTTAGAAATAAAATTTACTGTGTTTTCTTCATTTGTTGTTAAATAAATTTTTTTGTTTTAGTATATTAAATAATCACTGTTACCAAAAAATGACGAGTTTGCCATCTACCAAAGTCTAGTCCTTATACAAATTACAGAACTAGAACTTTTACAGCAACTCAGAATGCAGACTACAAAAGTATGTGGAGGAAAGATCAGTGACCATGATTTCTTGACAGATATCTACATTGTCCACAGATACTAAATAGATGCAATCAGTGGAAGATCGTATAAAACAATACATTAACTATGAACTAAAATAAAGTATTAAAAAAAACTTCTTCCGCATAGAGAACAAACATAATAGGAAATGGGAAAGACTTGACCAGATAATGCAAAGCACATGGGAGACTCTATTACCCCACAAATTTATAAGATTCCATTTCTAGGAGAGCACTTAGTTTGAACTAAACATGCTATACAGATACATTCCACCTTCAATCAAAACATATGTAATACCCCTCAATTTCTAAATGTCAAACACTCTATTTTGTTTGTAAGATGGATTGCTAAAACACCATATGCAAATGATAGATAAGGTTGGTAAAAATGAACATGAGAAGCCACTTAGCATGACAATAGGTCAATATGACCACATGAGAAGCTAGGAAAATTTATGCACAACTGGTAAAAATATGAACATGTAATGTGCATATCTTACCTCTTACAGCACGGATCTTCTCAATAAAAATTGCTCAGAAGTAATACCAGAGTCAGATAAACTAAGTGAACCACGAACATGGCTGATGCTTCCAGAGGCTCGAATTACAGCAATATGATATTTACCTCCTTTCAATCCCAGAGTCCAACTTCTAACTTTAGAGTATTTTCTGTGAGAATTATAGCAATCAGATAAATTTTTCATGTGAGAATTAAAAAAAGAAATAATGTCGATGCAGCTCCTCATAATTGGTTTTTCCCCTATTTTTACAGTGTGCAAGACAAAGTATAGTCTCCTGTTTTCATTAAATAATGTCGATGCAACTCCTCATAATAAAAAGGCCTATACGGCTATACCTACTCATTATAATCGACCACAAGATAGATACATGAGATGAGTTTTGATAATAACTCTGTCTGACACTCCAAACTTAGCATGTTAGAATGACAAGCACTTTATCGACATTCAAGGCAGTAATCAATCTATTGCCAAATCTAAATTACTGATTGTGTCGTTATCCAGCAAGAGCATCAACCGCACCTTTATTCTTCTCCGAAGTTCTTCCTCCAATTAATTCCAGATTCTTTCAATGGTTCATTCTTGCTTACACTTTTAAGAAAACCCAATTATCATAATGGGTCAAAGGATATTTCTCCTTTGAGTATTTTTCATATGGACTTTGCCAAAGAAACGATTTCACAGTCTAGAGAATAACAAATTTCTATAATGAGGAAAAAGGGTCCAGAAGTTCCACCCCTAGAAAATCAAAGTTTGTAAGGCATCTTTGTACAAACACTTGCACAACAAAATGAATAATTCCCACAAAACTCTTTTGTGAAAATTTGGCAATTCAAACATGTATACTAACTAAATTTTTTGCAATTAATCAGATTGATAGAGAAAGTGAGAAGATTGAAGATTGAAAAATCAAACACAATCTAGATGTTGAATTCAAAAACAAATGAACTGCACCACAAAATCATTAAACTTGAAATCACATCATTTTATTTGATCTCTACAAAATCAGCAAAAAAAACTACTTGAAAAGAAAAAAAAAAACATAAAATCTAGTCAATCCAAATAAAGTTCCAAACTTTATGAACCTATAGATCTGAACAAACCTCAAATGAACAAAACAAAAACAAACAATTGCATTGCTACATTTCAGGCAAGAAGAGACACTTACTTCCTCTGTAATCTCCAACATGGTCTTTTCCAAACTTCAAACTTTCCTCCTCAAATCAACAACCCCATTCCTCAAAACCTCCAAAAACTTCAATTCCTCTGCAACCCAAATCTCCAAATTAAAATATGTGGTGAAGAAGATGAAGTGCGACTGAAGGCAGTGGTGGGCAGCTTGTGGTGGCAAAAGAGAGGAAGGGGAAGGGAGATGCATTCGGTGGTGGGGCGGTGAACTCAGAGAAGCAATCACTGCTGTGATTTGGGGACGACAGAGTGAGAGGAGACGTGGGTTTGAGTTTTGATAAAATGGGTTTGAGTTTGCGCGACGAAGCCTCCATCGTGATATATCCGAGAATTCGTCGCACAAGTATTCAAAATTTCACCCCCAATTTTTTTGCCGCCAGAATTATTCTAATTTCGTGTGAAATATTTCACCCCAAATTTTTTGCCGCCAGAAATATTTTAAGGGGGGAGCATTTTGTGCAACGAAATATTCCAATTTCGTCGCACAAACATCACATTTGTTTATTTTAGAGAAATTTTTTATATCATTATTTATTTAATTAATTGAACATCGACATTCATTTAACAAATTTATGGTAAAAAATTCATAGTACATTAACAAATTTAATTAAATGAACTAACAAAATACATAATATTATTAACATCTTGTAAACGACCTAACAAATTATATTCCTTCAAATTTATTTAATCTGAATCAGTAGAGTAATCACTTTTGACTTATTCTTCAAGTTCATCTGACATGGTTGCCTCAGATTCTTCAAAAACTTCATCTTTTGCAGGTGATACCTCAACATCATATTCGCCATCAATCGGAGGAAGTTCGACAAATAACTCAAATGGTTGTTGGATAATGGGAATGCTTGAAGATGAATTCTCTTGATCAGCGGTGTCGTATCATTGTGGTCATCAGAAGATTTTTCAGGAATGTCCCATATATAAGTCTTTTAACTCATCCACCAACGGCCGCAAATAAACATCAATGTCCTTTCCGGGATGACCGGAAATTAATAAAGTCATCATTGTAAATTCATTTTTCATACTCATCCAAGGGGGCAAGCTATAAGGAACAACAACGACGTGCCAGGTGCTGTGAGTAGAGCTCATATTCCCGAATGGATTAAATCCATCAGTTGCAAGCCCCAATCTGACATTGCGCGGGTCTTCTGCAAAATCAAGATACATAGTATCGAATGCTTTCCAAGCCTCTCCATCAGCAGGATGTGTCAAAAAATCATCATCAACCCTTCCTTCATTGTCCCATCTCATATGAATCGCAGTGTGCGTCGACATGTACAGTCGCTGCAATCTGGACTTCAGCGGAAGATAACACAAAACCTTTTGTGGAATTTTCTTCATTTTATTACCAGAATTAGGCTTATATCTTGGCTCATTGCACATAGGGCATGCATCCATCCCTTGAAATTCCTTATAAAATAATGCACAGTTGTATTTGCAAGCATGAATCTTTTGATACCCCAAACCAAGACCATTCAACAATTTCTACGCGTTACGATAATCTTCAGGCAAAACGTTTTCCTTCGGAAGCATCCACTTCATAATTCCCATTAAATGAGAAAAACACTTATTCAACATATGATGTTTCACTTTGCAATGCATCAACTCCACAATGGCAGTAAGCAGGGAGAACTCTATGCAACCGGGGTATAATACTTGTTGGGCTTGTTTCAACAGTCTTTCATAGTTTTCTAACTCTTCACTTTGCAGCATGTTGGGAGGTACAGTATCTCCTACCATATCATCAATGCCATCTTTGTTCATCGATGCATATGGATAAGTGTCATTTATTATACCCATAACTTGGTCATTATCATTCATGGACGTTTCATCAATGTGCGGCACACGTGGCTGGGAATTCGATGAAGTCGAAGCCTAATTAAGTGCTGGAAGCTTGGAGTATATAGTGAGAGAAATCAATCGAGCAGAAAAATAAAATAAAATGAGAGGAGAAAATAGTGAAAAACGCAGGCCTGATTATTCTAATTCGTGGAGAAGATGAGCAGGTCAGAGCTTGTGCGACGACACCGTTCGTTGCCCTGGGATGTTTTAGGCGATGAACCTGCTCGCTTTAAGCGACAAATCTTTGTTGGAAAGACTTTATGCGATGAAGCTTTCCAATGCGTCGCAAAAGATATCTTCAGGCGACGACAAATTTTGTCGCCCTAGGATGTTTTAGGCGATGAACCGACTCTCTTTAAGCGACGAATCTTTGTTGTGAGTACTTGATGCGACGAAGGGTTCCTATTCGTCGCGTACACTATCTTTAGGCGACGACGACGTTTGTCACCCTAGGATGTAAGTCTTTATGCGACGAAGCTTTCCAATTCGTCGCGAAAGATATCTTCAGGCGACAACAAAGTTTGTCGCCCTAGGAGTTTTTAGGCGATGAACCGACTCTCTTTAAGCGATGAATCTTTGTTGTGAGTACTTGATGCGACGAAGGGTTCCTATTCGTCGCGTATGCTATCTGTAGGCGATGACGACATACGTCGCCCTAGGATGTATCTTTGTTGTGAATACTTTAGGCGACGAAGCTTTCCACTTTGTCGCGTAAGATATCTTTAGGCGATGAGAAAGTTTGTCGCCCTAGGATGTTGTTCAAAGTGGTCGTCACATAGCAATAGGTAATTTAGGGCGACAAAATATTTGGGTTTAAGTGACAATACTTTATCGCTTAAATTTTAGGCGACGAAGGCTTCTGGTGCACCACGTAAGCTATATTTAGGCGACGAAATAGTGTGTCGCCTGAGGATATTAAAGTTGGTCGTTTAAAGTGGTCGACACGTAGCCCTAGGTATTTTAGGTTGAAGAAATATTTGGTTTTAAGCGACGACACGTTGTCGCATATTAGGTATGCGACAAAGGCTTTAACTACGTCGCGACAGAGGTTATGATGCGACGAAACCGCTCGTCGCGTTAAGTAGTTTGCTATTTTTTGTACTTGTGTGACAATATTAAATATGTCGTCGCACCATGATAATTTTGAGCGACAAAACTTCCCTCGTCGCGCTACGAGTCGTCGCAAAAGAGGATTTTTTTAGTAGTGAAATAAATTACTAAATTTGTGGATTCAAAAGGGGAAACAGTGGATTTTGCCCTCGAAAAGATGTGCAACGAGTGTAGCTCAATGACCAAGACGTGCGCGTTGAAAAGATCTTTCCGAAATGGGGTCGGTTGTGCGATTCTGATACTCGTAACCAAAGTTATGGCCAAAATACTAAAACGCACCCTAAATTGCCAAATTTAAATAGAATTATGATTTCCTGCCATTCTTGCGCTGATCTGCTAATTTGAGATATCTTAGTGCTAATACCATGTTATCTTACAGCTCAGCATCATTTGACTCGGATCCTCCTGCATCAAAATGGGTAATCATTTTGTTGGACGATTTCTTTAGGCCAACCATTTTTTTGAAGGCCAAGAGCTTTCATGAAGCCATTGTGGAGATATTTGGAATTGTACCAGGAGAAATTAATGTTGGTTTGCCATGCGACTGTATCAAATGGTTCAGTGCCTCTAAATGCTACTATAATGAAATCAGAATCAACGGTTTTTATCTTGGAGCACGAAGGCTGTGCTGAGAATCCCTCTTCATAATCTGACAAATATATTGTGTCAAGTGCTAATTTACCCTTAACATCATACAAATACTTTCCGTAATAAATAGCTAATTTTACATGTTTGATAAATACAAAAAGTAAAAGAAAAAACAATATGTAAAATCTAATAAAGTTTTAGATCTTGATGAATCTGGTCGCCTTCTTCAGGGTTAAGAATTGATCCCAGTCGAGAGGCGTTGACATAATCTTGAATTGCGTGGGCTGATAATCCTGGGATCATCAATCCAATAATTCTGACCATTCTCAAAAGCCATGATTCCTTGTAGTCAGGCCCTTCCACATATGGCATTATGAAGCCACGGATCAGCTCCCATGCCGCATTTAGGATCTTCGGTACCACCTTGAACACGGAGAAGTAATTTTTGTTCGGTTCTTCTTCTACAATCTGCTTCACAAACACAAACAACTTGTCTGAATTTGTCTATGACTATCAATAAAAAAATCAAAATAATATATATGACATTATCATTTGTGAGTTGAAGCGAAAAACCAGCTCACCTTGCCTGTGTAGAAACTATTGTAGTACAAGCAAGTCCCAAAGTGCTTAAACATGGTTGTGGAGTCATCATAAGGCAACCTAGGCACCATATCATTGCAATAAACATACCTAATATACTTCGCTTCATGCAAACTCATTTCCTTCTTCATGAACTCTCCAACTTGCTTATCTCCCACCCTTGGCTGCCCATATGTATACACTCCTTCCAGCCTTTTCAACAGCCATTCCTCCTCGTGCACCATCAACACTAAAAGAAACAAAATTGCTAGTGCCCCACCTAAGCTGTGACCCGTCACAATAAACTTGGCTTGATCGTTCTTTTGCAGTAACGCTTTAAGGTTTTCTCTTATGGTGTAATAAGCTAAGGGGTGATCATTATCTTGGTCTGTTTGTCTGGCAATCTCTTTAGGCAAACCCTTGGTTTTTATAAGGCCAAGAGCTTTCATGAAGCCACTGTGGACTTTGCCCACATTGTGTAGATTGTACCAAGAGAGATCAACATCTGTTTGCCATGCATCGGTATTGAATGGTTCAGTGCCTCTAAATGCTACTAAAATGAATTCAGGGTCGACACTTTTATCTTGGAGCATGAAGGCTTGTGTTGATAATCGGTTTTGATAATCTGCCAAATACACAACCATGATCAGAACTTTTTTCTGGTTGAAGTAGACAAATTGGAGAACAAGATGGCATACCAATGGTTACGGAACTGTCCTCTTACCATTCCAGAAGTTGTAGAAACCCAAAAAGTCCATCTGCAGCAATCACCAATCTTTATTGAATTGTGATAAAGTTAACAAATATTGTACAATTTCCTGAACCACAAAAAGTTACTGATTTACCTTCCAGTGAACTGTGACTATAGCCTTGATGAACGCTTCATTCTCATAAACCAATTTAGAAGCCATTATAGAGAGTGCTCCGTAGTATTTGCTGTCTCCATATTTGATATTCTTGTCTAACTCCACTCTAGTGTCTACATATTCAAGAAATGATTTGAATGTCGCGGATGTCTTATCTGGCATCACCAATTTTCCTACATAAAATCACTGACCATAGTTAACGATCTTTTATGTATTTTACTTATTCATTATTTTTGGATCAAGAGATAACGGTCTCATAGATCATCAAAGCGAACCATAAGAGAGTAACAACTAGCTTAGCATCATACTATGAACTAATATTTGGCTACAACTTTTGTACATAAATTGCAACAAGATTAGAAGATTGTGACCAATGAGTGTGCAAGTTTTGCTATAATTTTTTGACCAAAGACGAATCATTAAAGATTTTCTTAATTCTATGATGCATGTAACCCAAAAATTATCCACTTTGCTGATTAAGAATTTTAAACATTAATTTTTAATTATACGGTAGAGTGAGGTGCATCAATACAACCATTGACTTTGACAAGGCTTAGCTTGTTAATTATAATTATAAATACAAAGCTACAGTTTAACCATTACGTTGGGAGATTAAATTTTCTGACAACGATTCTTTAGCGTGGGGTGTGTGCTAAACCTCACATGACACCTCCGCAAACATTGGATTCACAACATTAATATTATAAGCAAACCACGAATGCTGTAAACAAATATTGAAGAAAGAGAAGAAACAACAAGAAAACAAGGTTTGTAAGAATACATGGTTTAGTAATAGCTTAACGGGATTGACAATCAATCCATTATTTTCAACCGTCAAAAACTTCAATGCATGTTTTACTTTATTTCAAGTTTAAAACTAAAGTCACTAGTTTGCTAAAATCAGTGAGCATGAAAAGGTGCTTAAATCTGATTTCTGCGCACTAATATTCAACTTTTTTTAAGAATATATAATAGATAACAAGTGAGTTATTTGAAGTTGCCATCAATTGTAGCACAGTTGGTCGGACATTCATTCTTCTTGTGAGAAGTCTCGAGTTTGAGACTCGCCAGTTATATTTTGTGAGTTTTCGCCCGATTATTAGGAGCACATATGCTCCGTCGTTGATATGCCTTCGGGTATTGATTATTGAATGTAGTGAAAGAAAGTCTTCATGCGAGGCGGAGGCGATAGACCGGAGTGAAAATAAGTGTCCGTGCAAGATGGAATGGACGAGGACGTTAAGTGGCAACAATGTAGCCTTCGAGCATGAATTAAATAAATAGGGTCAACGACCCAAATTTATTTTATTTAAAAAAAAAGTCGCGACCCAAAGTATAGGTTTAATGCAAATTGTAGATGGTCACACCACCTAAATTACTATGCTCAACCAGGAACATGTTTCCTGAGGTACTCTCTTATGATCGAATTGCTAACAAAGTGGGGTGTTCTGCTGTAGGGCTGAAAACCGAACCGACTAAAATCAAACCAAAACTGAACCAACCGACTGTTTTAAACATATTGTATTATTTATATATAAAATATATTTTATTTATTATACATATTCGGTCGGTTAAAATCATATAGAAACCAAAAACCGAACTGACCACTTCGGTTTTGAATTTTTTAAAACCGAAATCGATTCGAACTGAACCAATCAATTCGGTCGGTTTAATCGGTTTGATCGGTTTTTTGTTTGGCCCTATTCTGCTGTTTTTTTTTCTCAAACTTCATTCATCAATTACATAAACTGTTTAGTAGTTGACGGTGATCTAGTAGAGTAACACTATAACTCATTATTAACTCAAAAACAATGAAGCATGCATTAGATTGATGTTCAATTCATATAGTAGTCCTCATCACATCATACTCTGTGGAAAAGGATGCAAATAAATATATATACTGACCTTGCAACAAATCAAGCAAAAGCCCAGCTAAACTTCGTTTACTTGACAAAAGATTTATCCCCATCTCAAACCACGTCCCCATCAATAAAACAGGCTTTTCCAACACACCAAAAATCTTTTGCAAGATAATAGATACAAAGATGAGCCAGCAACGCCTAAAATCTTTCAACTCCGTTCCTTGGGGACATTCGATGTATTTGCTTTTATTTGTGTTGCATGAACATAAGAGTTTTAGAAGATCAAAAATACCACCTTCATGTGGTCTTAAAACCAAATAATCATCGCAAAATTCTTCTTTAGACTCCATGGCTCTAGAATGAGGAAATGAGAGAAGATTGCAAGAAATGAAAATAAGGAGGAATTGCGGGATTTGATGTTACTATCCAACAACTGTTATGACTATGAATGGAAATATGCATAGGCGGATTTGTTAGGTAAGGGGGGATGTTACTACCCAACAACTGGTTGTTGCCCCCCTTATCTTTTTAAATTTTTTTTCTAAGTTACTCATATTTTTTACATTGTCCCCCTTTAAAATTTTATGTTTCTTCTCTTTATGAAATCTTGACTTTTAACTCCACTAAAAATTAAAACAACAATTTTTTTTTAAAAAACTCCATCCTCACCAATTCCAATCCCATTCAATCCATCTATTCTTTTTTTAAATTCCCACCCTCTCTGTTTCTTTCTCTTTTTTAATTTCTCCCTCTCTCTCTTAATTCCTACCAACTCATTTTAATGCCAATTGTTCAAACAAATAATCATAATGCCAATTCCACAAGTATTTCTAAAACATGAGTATTTGCAATCTGGTCTCACACATAATTGAGGCATATTGGGTTTTGACTAAACAGTCAGTTATTATAACATATAATGCGATTTGAAATCTTCAAAGCTTAATAATAAGTCCCATTGCACATGGAACTCAAGGTTGCAAAGTAAATTTTTTTTTGTTATAAAAAACATTAATCTTAATGTCTGGCCAGAGGTTCTCAGAAAGTCGCCGAGTAGATGATTATAATAATAAACTTGATAAAAATGAGGGAGATTTCATTAAGAAACTTTGGAGATATAGGTGGAAGGTTCTTGATCGAGGACAAAATGTTATTTTCATGTCGTGTGAAAAATATTGGTTCTTAACCAATCGTCTCGTGATTAATCCTTGGGAGTCAGTAGATTCTTACGAACAATTAGAGTCTCGTGACCATCTCCATACAGCACGTCTCCATCTCCATCTTTATCATCATCATATACAGACTCTCCAAGTTCCTCAAATTCGTCTACCACGTCTTCCTCAATCAAGAGATTGTTTCCCTTCTGAATAGTAGGCTTCCTGCACTCAGCCGCTCTATGTCCCTGTTCACCACATCTAAAACATCTAATAGTAGAGTTACTCTGCGGTGGTGGTTCGGTAGGACGAGATTCTTGAGGGCGAACTAGTCGACTGCTTTGACCACTTCTAATCATAGGCCTCCTGTTCTGCTGTTTTTCCACAGCAAGTGCACTCTGGTTGGCTTCAAAAACGGTCCACAGAGGGTGAAGGCTAAGGACATCCTGCAGGGGTTGTCGTAATCCCCCCAAATATCGCGCCACCATCTGCTCTTCCGTCTCAGATATGTCATTACAGGCTACTAATTGATAGAACTCCTCTGTGTAATCATCAACTGATTTCGTGCCTTGCCTCAATGAATGAATTCGTTGAAACAAAGTTTGAGTGTAGCTAAAAGGAAGGAAGTGACCCTTCATCTTTTCCTAATCAGTGATTTTGGCCTGGCCCTGCCTGTCGCATGATAACTTCAATTGCTCCCACCACGCAGATGCTCTGCCTTTGAGTTTGATGGCAACCAATTTCACTTTAACATGATCTAGAACTTCCTTATACTTAAAGATATACTCTACTTCATTCAACCAATCCACGAATCCTTCAGCCTGTAACGTCCCAGAAAACTCAAGTTGATCTACTTTGAAACCGAGATTTCCATGACGATCCTACCGACCATGGCGTTCCCAGAATCGAGCATGATTGTGATACGGGTTTTCGAAACTGGAATCAAAATCGTGATATTCCATCTCAAGATTACCGAATTCCTACGCCTTTAGATGCTGGGTTAGCTCTGCAACTTGCCTGTGTAAATCTTCAATCATCACTTCCTGAACGCTATGATCACGGTGAGAGGCTTCCTCGTTCTGGCCCAAATTGGATTCATACTCTCTTTCCAAACAATAATTGAAATATTATTATAAAGAGAAATAAATTACTAAATTTGTGGTTTCGAAAGGGGTAACGGTAGATTTTGCACTCGAAAAAATGTGCAACGAGCATAGCTCTTTGACCACGACGTGCGCGTTGAAAAGTGCTTTCCGAGTTGGGGTCGTTTGCACGATTCTGATACTCGACCACCTAAGCTGTGACCCGTAAACTTGGCTTGATCGTTCTTTTGCAGTAACGCTTTAAGGTTTTCTCTTATGGTGTAATAAGCTAAGGGGTGATCATTATCTTGGTCTGTTTGTCTTACAATCACTTTAGGCAAACCCTTGGTTTTTATAAGGCCAAGAGCTTTCATGAAGCCACTGTGGACTTTGCCCACATTGTGTAGATTGTACCAAGAGAGATCAACATCTGTTTGCCATGTATCGGTATTGAATGGTTCAGTGCCTCTAAATGCTACTAAAATGAATTCAGGGTCGACACTTTTATCTTGGAGCATGAAGGCTTGTGTTGATAATCGGTTTTGATAATCTGCCAAATACACAACCATGATCAAAACTTTTTTCTGGTTGAAGTAGACAAATTGGAGAACAAGATGGCATACCAATGGTTACGGAATTGTCCTCTTACCATTCCAGAAGTTGTAGAAACCCAAAAAGTCCATCTGAAGCAATCACCAATCTTTATTGAATTGTGATAAAGTTAACAAATATTGTACAATTTTCTGAACAACAAAAAGTTACTGATTTACCTTCCAGTGAACTGTGACTATAGCCTTGATGAATGCTTCATTCTCATAAACCAATTTAGAAGCCATTATAGAGAGTGCTCCGTAGTATTTGCTTTCTCCATATTTGATATTCTTGTCTAACTCCACTCTAGTGTCTAAATATTCAAGAAATGATTTGAATGTCGCGGATGTCTTATCTGGCATCACCAATTTTCCTACATAAAATCACTTTCCATAGTTAAAGATCTTTTATGTATTGTACTTATTCATTATTTTTGGATCAAGAGATAACGGTCTCATAGATCATCAAAGCGAACCGTGCGAGCGTAACAACTAGCTTAATATCATACTATGAACTAATATTTGGCTACAACTTTTGTACATAAATTGCAACAAGATTAGAAGATTGTGACCAATGAGTGTGCAAGTTTTGCTATAATTTTTTGACCAAAGACAAATCATTAAAGATTTTCTTAATTCTATGATGCATGTAACCCAAAACTTATCCACTTTGCTGATTAAGAATTTTAAACATTAATTTTTAATTATACGGTAGAGTGAGGTGCATCAATACAATAAGTAATCCTCCCAAATATCGCCCCACTATCTGCTCTTCCGTCTCAGATAAGTCATTACGGGCTACTAATTGATAGAACTCCTCTATGTAATCATCAATTGATTTCGTGTCTTGCCTCAATGAATGAAGTCGTTGAAACAAAGTTTGAGTGTAGCTGAAAGGAAGGAAGTGACCCTTCATCTTTTCCTAATCGGTGATTTTGGCTTGGCCCTGCCTGTTGCGTGATCACTTCAATTGCTCCCACCACGCAGATGCTCTGCCTTTGAGTTTGATGGCAACTAATTTCACTTTGACAGAATCTGAAACTTCCTTATATTCAAAGATACGCTCTACTTCATTCAACCAATCCACAAATCCTTCGGCCTGTAATGTCCCAGAAAACTCGAGTAGAGCTACTTTGAAACCGAGATTTCCATGATGATCCTCCCGACCATGGCGTTCCCAGAATCGAGCATGATTGTGATACGGGTTTTTGAAACTGGAATCAAAATCGTGATATTCCATCTCACGATTACCGAATTCCTGCGCCATTAGACACTGGGTTGGCTCTGCAACTTGCTTGTTTAAATCTTCAATCATCACTTCCTGAATGCTACGATCACGGTGAGAGGCTTCCTCGTTCGGACCTGCCCGCGACAACCACGACCACCAGCCATAGAAACTGAGAAAATCTCACCCCAATAAGATGCTGAAGCTCTGATACCAACTGCCGCCGGGCAGAATCGCGATTATTCTGCAGGCTAATAGCAACAGATAATTGACAGGGAATAACACAAGAAGATTACCCAAAAAAACAGAGAAAATAACTCTAATGTTTAATCAAATTACTCAAATAAAAGGTATCTCTAAAATCAGCCCACAAACCGGGCTTTATAGCTAAAACTTATCAATATTGGAATTTTACCAAAAATGGAAACACCCTAATAATCATGCTAAAACAAAATACGTAATAAAAAAATATACTACCAGAAATCTGGCCCAAATTGGGTTCAGACTCACTTCTTAAACAATAATTGAAATATTATTATAAAGAGAAACACTACAAAAATATTGGGCTACAAAATATTAGTCGCGCAAGGGTTGTCACCACAGCTTTGTCTGGCAAGCCTTGGCGCGACGCAAAAAAAAAATCGTCCTCGCTACAAAATATTTTTTGCGCGACGACACCACGGCTCTGTCTCGCAAATCTTTGCGCGACGAAACTAATCTTCATCGCTACAAATTCCTTTTTGCGTGACGACACCACAGCTCGGTCTCGCAAGTCTTTGCGCGATGCAAATAAATCTTCGTCGCTACACAATCCTTTTTTGCGCTACGACTCCATCGCAAGTCTTTGCACGACGAAAATAAATCTTCATCGCTACGAAATCCTTTTGCGCGACGACACCAAAGATCGTTGCAAAACAGTGCGTCGCGTAATATTGTTTTGCACAACGCTAATTTCGTTGCAAGAAATAGAATTGTTCTTCGTGCAAAATATACTTACGCGACGATCCCTTTCGTCGCATTAAACTTTGTCAGCATAACTCAATCGTGACGATCCCTTTCATCATGTTAGACTTTGTTGGCTTAACTCAATGGTGACGAACCTTTTATCACACAAGATATTCTTTACGCGACAACAATATTCATCACTCTAATGTTGTCACACAGGTTACGTCGATCCAAACACGTTTGATCTCTTCTTATGCGACGGAAATTTTTGTCGCTTAAAGTTCTGTTTAATAATTTTGAAATCTTTTAATTTAAATATTTATTTTAATTAAATTTGAAATATTTATTAATTGAATCGTCTCACACATAGAAAGGTTTGGCTAATTTATTTAAATACTATTAACTTTACAAATTAATAATGTAAAATCATAATGTATCCATTACAAATTAAAAAATTTAAACCGTACTGTATAGTTACAAATTAAAAAAACACATCAGTACATTTTTTAGGGATGTGGTGGCTGATGATGGTTTGTCGACAGTAGCGAGATGCTCGACAAATTAATCCCTGACTGCTGGAGAGCCCTTAATAACATGCTCCACCTAGTTGCCTCTTGTGCTTTGTCGTTCCCCCTCTCGGGCCTCCCTCTCTGCCTCACGCGCTTTGGCAGCATTTAACTCATTCTGTAATTCCTCCACTTTCGACTGTAACGATGAAACGATTCCGACTGAGCGCTGCGAAGCTGAAGATGAGGTGTTGACCTCAAAACTTTAGCTTTTCCCATCCCTCGAACAATCTTTCCGGGTCTTGGACCTAGCGATTCCAATGTCTCCGTCAAAATATGTAATCCTGCACCAGGATTGTCCATTGTGAGCTGTTCCAACGGAGTTCCGGGGGGATGCTGCGAGGCCACTCGCTCCATGTAGGCATCCTGCCTCTCCACCATCGTTTCCTTGATTAAAAAAATTATTAAAAATTAATAACTTTTAAAACAACAGAAGTGACAACATGCAAAAACTGCAAAGAATAAAACTTACATGCAACTTCACGGCCACCTCATTGCCAGGTAGTGCATAAACATCCTTGAAGATGTCGATTTCTGGGAATTTTGAACCCTCCTACAAAACATTGTTAAAAGAATAAACCAACTAATATAAACATTTAATTGAATGTATTGACTAAAAATATAATAATGAAATGAAACATGAGTTCACTTACTAGACGTCGTTCCTCCGCCCTGTAAGAGAAGGGCAATGAACCAGAGTGATGTAAAATTTTCTTTTGATGTCGGTTCGCCTTGTTCGCCTCAGATCTTTTCTGTATAATTATTCAAAATATATATTAAACATATGCATTATTACATATATAAAAATAAATATGTTTATTTTAATTAAATAAAACGTTAATGCTTACCAGGAATGTGAGAGTTGGAAAATGATCGCACAACCACACCCACTCATCAGGCATATGCTCCAATTCGATTGGGGATTGTGCCTTAGCACTATCCACATCAGAAAACGTTTTAAAGTATCGATGGAAATCATGCTTCCAATTCTTGTATCGATCCACGCATGTACCTGTGATATATTCATGAATGTTTGAATCATTCATGTCAAACTCAAAGTTAACCTGAAATTTTAAATAATATTTATTAGAGAATATTAAGGCCCAAAGAGATAAGTTATACCAAATCATGTAAAAATACAAGCATAAACATGCAAAACCTTCAAAACTTTCTGCATTATAAAGATTTTAATTATTAAAGGTTGAGATGAATGGCTAAAACTTACTGTGAGCGCGTCCAACACCTCGGCCTGCGTCTCGGGCTTGACCTCACTCAAGATGAGGATGTCATCGGGGAATGGTTGCGAATGATTGCATCGTTTTCATTCACCAACAAGCTATTAATCTTCACCGATTGCGAGCGACGATGACTAGGATCCCACACTACGGGAATGCGTGTGTTAGTGGTTCGTGTGATTTTTTTGGATTTTAGTTGTCTAAAGGGCCCCCTCGTTTTCTTTGCTGTTGTAAAAAAAATCAATTTGCCGAATATGATGAGGAAAACTTAAGTTTATTATCTCTAGGGAGCTCTCCATCTCCTTGGGGGGAGGGGTTTACATCCCCTGGCATGGTTACAGTCTCGAGTGCAATCTCAGGAGACACTGATCGACAGTTTGTTCGTCTGGCGCTTCGTCGAGTGAGAACTTGAGGAACTAATCCAGACGATGAAGATTGATCAACTACCGGAACATTTGATCCATGTGCTGGTGGAGTACTGATAGAAGCAGCCCTTGTAGCGGGAGCATTAATGGTGGAATGAGATACGTTGGGCGGAGGAGCGGCGACCGAACTACTATCAGCAACAATTACGGACCTACGTTTTCTTGTTATCAAAGAAGCCATTTGAACCAAAATAATAAAAACACAACACAACAATTACAAAGTAACATGAAGACAAAGTAAATAGATGCAATCAGTGGAAGATCATATAAAACAATACATTAACTATACAATGTATAATGAAGGAGAAAACTTGAATTTCATAAGGTTCGGAAAGAAAACTAGATAAATGGGGAAGAACAAATTTTTTTTAAATTTCAACAGCAAATGTAGAGGAGATATAAATGTACATGTCTAGCATTTTATATGCAAATGTAAATCTCTACGATGAAGTTCAGGAAGAACTAAAGGAAGCAGCAATATTGCGAATTGCAGCATTTTCAAAAATTTACTGTCAGAAATTGATCCAGAAAATTTACTGTTAGAAATTGATCCAGAAATTGATATGCTCATTATCAGAAATTGATATGCTCACCGTCAGAAATTGATCCAGAAATTTACTGAATTTGCTCACTATAATACAATTTGTATCTCTGTCAGAAATTTTACTTACTGAGTTTGTTCATTGAATTGATCCAGAAATTTGCTTACTGAATTGATCCAAAAATTTTACTTTTAGAAATTTTACTGCTGGAACAATTTGTATCTCTGTCAGAATTTGCTCACTGTAATCAATTTGTATCCATTTGTTTGTGTTTTCTTAATTTACTGTGTTTGTCTTTGTGTTAGAAATTTGTATCCATGGTAAAATTTGTTTGTGTCAGAAATTTTACTGTTAGAAATAAAATTTTACTGTGTTTTCTTCATTTGTTGTTAAATAATTTTTTTTTGTTTTAGTATATTAAATAATCACTGTTACCAAAAAATGATGAGTTCGCCATCTACCAAAGTCTAGTCCTTATACAAATTACAGAGCTAGAACTTTTACAGCAACTCAGAATGCAGACTACAAAAGTATGTGGAGGAAAGATCAGTGACCATGATTTCTTGACAGATATCTACATTGTCCACAGATATCTAAATAGATGCAATCAGTGGAAGATCGTATAAAACAATACATTAACTATGAACTAAAATAAAGTTTAAAAAAAAAACTTCTTCCGCATAGAGAACAAACATAATAGGAAATGGGAAAGACTTGACCAGAGAATGCAAAGCACATGGGAAACTCTATTACCCCACAAGTTTATAAGATTCCATTTCGAGGAGAGCACTTAGTTTGAACTAAAACATGTTATACAGATACATTCCACCTTCAATCAAAACACATGTAATACCCCTCAATTTCTAAATGTCAAACACTCTATTTTGTTTGTAAGATGGATTGCTAAAACACCATATGCAAATGATAGATAAGGTTGGTAAAAATGAACATGAGAAGCCACTTAGCATGACAATAGGTCAATATGACCACATGAGAAGCCAGGAAAATTTATGCACAGCTGGTAAAAATATGAACATGTAATGTGCATATCTTACCTCTTACAGTGTGGATCTTGTCAATAAAAATTGCTTAGAAGTAATACCAGAGTCAGATAAACTAAGTGAACCACGAACATGGCTGATGCTTCCAGAGGCTCGAATTACAGCAATATGATATTTACCTCCTTTCAATCCCAGAGTCCAACTTCTAACTTTAGAGTATTTTCTGTGAGAATTATAGCAATCAGATAAATTTTTCATGTGAGAATTAAAAAAAGAAATAATGTCGATGCAGCTCCTCATAATTGGTTTTTCCCCTATTTTTACAGTGTGCAAGACAAAGTATAGTCTCCTGTTTTCATTAAATAATGTCGATGCAACTCCTCATAATAAAAAGGCCTATACGGCTATACCTACTCATTATAATCGACCACAAGATAGATACATGAGATGAGTTTTGATAATAACTCTGTCTGACACTCCAAACTTAGCAATAAAGTAGACATGAGCACACAAAGATTTTAAAGTTATCATAACTAAGACCAATCCATAGAATGTTATAATTGTACTTAGACTAATCGTATCCCTCGGGTAAATTCTCTCCACCTTTTTACTTTACCTATAAAATGTTAGAATGACAAGCACTTTATCGACATTCAAGGCAGTAATCAATCTATTGCCAAATCTAAATTACTAATTGTGTCGTTATCCAACAAGAGCATCAACCGCACCTTTATTCTTCTCCGAAGTTCTTCCTCCAATTAATTCCAGATTCTTTCAATGGTTCATCCTTGCTTACACTTTTAAGAAAACCCAATTATCATAATGGGTCAAAGGATATTTCTCCTTTGAGTATTTTTCATATGGACTTTGCCAAAGAAATGATTTCACAGTCTAGAGAATAACAAATTTCTATAATGAGGAAAAAGGGTCCAGAAGTTCCACCCTAGAAAATCAAAGTTTCTAAGGCATCTTTGTACAAACACTTGCACCACAAAATGAATAATTCCCACAGAACTCTTTTGTGAAAATTTGGCAATTCAAACATGTATACTAACTAAATTTTTGCAATTAATCAGATTGATAGTGAGAAGATTGAAAAATCAAACACAAACAATTTCAACCAATTCCCTTAAATCTCAAGAGTCAAAGTTACAGTCTTTTGCATCACTTCTAGATCTGGAAAACATCAATTCAACCTAACATATAATAGCAATCCAGATGTTGAATTCAAAAACAAATGAACTGCACCACAAAATCATTAAACTTGAAATCACATCATTCTATTTGATCTCTACAAAATCAGCAAAAAAAACTACTTGAAAAGAAAAAAAAACATAAAATCTAGTCAATCCAAATAAAGTTCCAAACTTTATGAACCTACAGATCTAAACAAACCTCAAATGAACAAAACAAAAACAAACAATTGCATTGCTACATTTCAGGCAAGAAGAGACACTTCCTCTGTACTCTCCAACATGGTCTTTTCCAAACTTCAAACTTTCCTCCTCAAATCAACAACCCCATTTCTCAAAACCTCCAAAAAACTTCAATTCCACTGCAACCCAGATCTCCAAATTAAAATACGTGGTGAAGAACAAAATTTTACTGTCACGCCCCGCTAATGAGAAAAATCCCAACAGACCGGGAGATTTCCTACAAACGGCACGTGACATACCACTTAACCACATTATCACACACAATTCTCGAGAAACGAAATTCCAAAATATTACAAGCATTCCAAAGTATTACAACCATGCCAAAGGCAACCTTCTCCTCCAACTCTACACTTCAAAGCATTCTCACAAACATAACTTTCATATATAACACCAAAAAGCAAAACACAAAACATAATACAAACCCTGGAAATGACTAGGATCTAGTTCCGCCCGGCCTGATCCACAAAGTCGCTTCCAACGCCTGCACTCCAATAAGAGTACACCCATTTGCCACAAAACAAAGCAAAATGGGTCAGCCTAAAGCTAGTATGAGCAGATAAAAAAAAATCAACTACAAATAACACAAATGATAATCCACATTTCAATATATCCACATTTCACTATATATCCACATTTACCTTACATCATAAGCTACAACTTATACCTACTGCACTAACCATATGGTTAACTAGTCATATGCACAAATCAGATTATCAACAAAAACATAACCTTTTAATAGACCATTAATCCTTTCAAATGAATGAAAATTTTCATAATCTTAAGCACATGTCATCTTATCAAATTCTCGCATACTCACTTTCAAGTCATATCATACCCATTTTTTTATTTATCTAGGACATACCTGTTCCCAGACATGTCCCTTCTATAGGCCCTTAGGAACTCACCATCACCTCACGCAAGTTGAAACTTGTACAATGGCTTAGTTCCCTACCGGAGGGCATGCTACAAAACATCTTAGGCATTGAATACCTTATCGCACCTCTCCATATGCCAAATGTGTCTCACCTCGACACACCTCCACACGTGTACCAATACCCACTTTGAGTATGTATACATTTCAAACGGGGTGTCGTCTCTAAAATGCATACTTCACCTCAAAAGACTGGACACACCGGCCAAATCACAATTTAAAACTGCGCGCTGGAAGAGAAATAAGTTCACACTATTCCTCTGATCCCTCAGGAACACTCCACTGTATCACGCGAGTCATGACTCATAAAGTGGCTTAGTTTTCCCCTTTTGGAAATCAGACACTACTCCTCAGGAACACTCCACTATATCACGCGAGTCATAACTCGTATAGTGGCTTAGTTTTTCCCTTTTGGAGACAGTCACCGTACAACTCACTATGCACAGATTACACAAATATTAGAAACCAAGGCATCTATGGCCATAATGTACCATTCTGTACATTTCAAACGCCGGAGTAGGGTATTCATGTCAAACTCAAGATTCTCAACACTAAACAAGTAGCATCGTTCCATAATTCCATTAGAGAAACTAAATTCTAAATATCACAATCACATATATGATGCACAATATTCAATAATAAACATCGACTTGAAACACGCGTCTCAAGGCACATTATTGACAAAATTAAAATATTGTAAAATGTGAAATAAATTTATTCTAAAATTTAATGTTATCACGGTGGTCACAACGGTGAAAACGGTGATAAAATAAGAGTTATAAATCAAATTCTATGATCAGTCAAAATTGGGTCAAATAGATGACGTCAGCATGACGTCATCGTCTTCAACCTCGGAGCAGATGTTTTTTTCAGAACGTTTCAGTAACATAGCAACTTCAATCACACACAAAAGTCGCATTATTCAACCAAACCCTGAAAACTTTATACCATTGGAAAACCCTTACCTTCAACTTGTTAAACATGTGAGATTTATACCTAAATTCTTGCAATAACAGAAAATAAAACCAGATCTTTACCCCCTGTTCATCACGGTTTAAAGTAAGAATTATAATTTCAGCAAGTCACAGATCAACACACCAACTTCAAATACCTATAACTTCTTCAATACTTATCCAAATTTTACATATAAGCTACCTATAGAAAGCTCTCACATTCATCTTTCAACTGGAAGCAATAAAAAACAAAAATACTGAAAGAATAAAAAACTACTATTACGAAAAGATGCTAGGTTACTCATCTTAACCCATACTAGCAAACCCCCCCCCCCCCCCCCCCCCCCCAAAGGGTTAAATCATTCAAGAAATGTTCGATCTACTCACTTGATAGCTATTGTTATAGGCAAACTCACATAACGGTAAATGATCTTCCCAACTTCCATCAAAATCCAAAATACATGCCCTAAGCATGTCCTCGACTATTTGGTTAACTCTCTCTGACTGGCCATCTGTCTGCGGATGGTAAGCGGTGCTCATGTCTAAACGAGTACCCAAAGCTTGCTAAAGACTTTGCCAAAACTGAGCAGTGAACAAAAATCTCTATCCGAGACAATCGATACAGGGGCTCCATGCAAGCTAACTACCTCTCGAATAAATAAACGGGCCAAACTATCTGAAGTCCGATGAATACTAACTGGAATGAAATGAGCACTCTTAGTCAACCGATCAACAATAACCCAAATCGACTCGTTCCCTCATCTCGACCGTGGAAGTCCATCTATAAAATCCATTGTAATATACTCCCATTTCCACGTCGGAATCTCTAAAGGTTGTAACAAACCAGAAGGTTTCTGATGTTCAGCTTTGACCTGCTGACAAGTCAAACAGCGAGATACAAAGACTCCTACATCTTGTTTCATCCCAGGCCACCAAAACGTGAGGTGAAGATCACGGTACATCTTTGTTCCATCAGGATGAATGGTGAAACGAGAATGATGTGCCTCTACTAGTATCTCCTTACGTAAATCATCATCAGCTGGTACACACAATTTACCCTTAAACCTCAATCCACCATCGGAACCAACAGACCAATCCATAGGACAAACATCAACTGAGTCTATCACCAAATCCTCTATTCTTTTACGTAAGGTTGGATCAGAAACTTGACCCTGCAACACTCTATTAATCAAAGATGGTTGAATCAACAAACTAGCCATAATTACACCTTTTGACGCAGAAATAGGCTGAACATCATAAGAAGCGAACACTTATAATACTCGATACTCCTAAATCATCAAAGAAGCTATGCCCACACGTCGTCTACTCAAAGCATCCGCAACCACATTTGCCTTCCCAGGTCTATATTGAATATCAAAATCATAACTACTTAAAAATTCAACCCATCTCTGTTGCCTCATGTTTAGTTCCTTCTTGGAAAAAAGATACTTTAAGCTTTTGTGATCCGTATACAACTCAAATTTCTCACCATATAGATAATGCCTCCAAATCTTCAATGCAAAAAACCATTGCTGCCAACTCTAAGTCATGGGTGGGATATCTCCTCTCATGGGGTTTCAATTGGCGAGAAGCATACGAAACCACTTTACCTTCTTGCATCAAACACACCCTAAACCAGTACACAAGCATCTGTATAAACTACTAACTTCACACCAGGAAACAGGAATCGTCAACACTGGCGCTAATGTCAACTTCAACTTCAATGTTTCAAAAGCCTGCTCACATACATCCGTCCACAGGAAAGGAATATTCTTCCTAGTCAAAGTTGTCATAGGTGCGGCAATAATCAAAATTTTCTCAATAAATCGACGATTAATACCCCGCTAGGCCAAGAAAACTACGAATCTCTAACACAGTAGTTGGTCTCTTCCAAGACTTAACTGCCTCGACTTTCTCAGGATCCACGGCAATACCACGGCTAGAAATCACATGCCTAGAAATCGAACCTCTGATTCCCCAAAAATGACATTTATTAAACTTGCATATAACTGGTGGTCTTATCAATGTCTGCAATACAATGCAAAAGTGCTCCTTATGCTCCTCATGACTCCTCGAATATACTAAAATATCATCAATAATACAATGACAAACTGATCCAAGTACAGGTGGAAGACCCGATTCATTAAGTCCATAAAGAAAGCTGGAGCATTTGTCAAACCAAAAGGCATCACTGGATACTCATACAATCCATACCGGGTTCTGAAAGCAGTCAACGGAATACTCTGCTCTTTCAACCCTCATCTGATGATACCCAGACTGAAGGATCAAGTTTTGGAAAATACTACAACACCTCCAACTGATCCACAATCATCAATGCGTGGAAGTGGATACTTATACTTGATGGTGACCTTATTTAATTCCTGGTGTCAATGCACATCCTCAGTGATCCCAAAATTTATTGTCATGCCTCGTCCATAAGAAAAATCCCAACAGCCGGGAGATTTCCTACAAACGGCACGTGACATTTCCACTTAACCACATTATCACACACACAATAGTCAAATTGTTCAACCCAAACCCCTGAAAACTTTTACCATTGGAAAAACCCTTACCCTTTCAACTTGTAAACCTGTTGTAGATTTCTAACCTAAATTCTTTCCAATAAACAGAAAATAAAACCAGATCTTTACCCCCTGTTTCATCACGGTTAAAGTCGGACTTATAATTTCAGCAAGTCACAGTTCAACACACCAACTTCAAATACCTATAAACTTCTTCAATACTTATCCAAATTTTACATATAAGCTACCTATAGAAAGCTCTCACATTCATATTTCAACTGGAAGCAATAAAAAACAAAAATACTGAAAGAATAAAAAACTACTATTACGAAAAGACACTAGGTTACTCATCTTAACCCATAATAACAACCCCCCCCCAAAAAAAAAATTTATACCAAGAAAGAGTACACATGCAATCAAAGGGTTAAATCATTCAAGAAATGTTCGATCTACTCAACAACCACAAGTATTGCACTCCTCAAAGCATAAGACTCTTCCTCTCCCAACATGCATCAAGATCCTCAAGCAAATCTTTAAGGAATCCTCCCTCTCAAGCTCTCTCCTAGACCTGGTTAACCAACATACAACCTCCTAAGCTCTGATGAGAAGAGTGAAAGAAAAAAATGTATAAGTCATATAGAAGGGGAAATGGCTATATGCCACCACCAAATTCTAAATACTACCCGTGTGGTACAAAGAAAAAATAGTTTTACATAATACACACCTCAAAAGGAATCTCTTCCTCGAGATTAAACTAAGAAAAAGATAAAAGGCTACGAGAATAGATACGGATGTGACTGCCGAATACGATCCTCCAATTCCCATGTCACATCGCCCTCCTGGTCACTCCACTGTACTTTCACCAGTCTTATAGTCTTCCGTCGCAATCATTTTTCCTCTCTATCAACAATAGATACTGGTTGCACGGGATAAGAAAAATCCTCTAACACCTCAACATCATCCGGCTCTATAATCTGGGTCGGATCTACTGAACATTTCCGAAGCATTGATACATGGAAGACATCATGAATCCCATACATAGCTGGTGGCAAAACAAGTCAGTACGCCACTGGACCGACTCTCTCAACAACCTCATAAGGCCCAATATATCTCGGAGCTAATTTCCCTCTTCTCCTAAACCTGATAACACCTCGCATGGGGGAAACTCTCAAGAAAACTCTATCACCTACTGCAAACTCCAGATTTGTGTGCCTACGATCTGCGTAACTTTTCTGACGACTCTGCTCTTGCTAGTTTCGTGGCTAATCATTGCTCCTAGGACAATTTCTAGCTATGTCTCCTTCCTGATCACAAATATAACAAACCCGCTTTACTGCAATCTGATCTCCTCGAGTCGATACCCCCTGCTGTCTATGACCATCTCTTATCTGATTACCTCCTTTCATTGGTCCTCCCCTGCCTGGCTGCCTTTGTTGACCTTGAACCTCTCCTTGGAGACCTTTCTTGCGATTTTAGTCTAGAACCCTTTTACACCCTATCTCCACCTCTTCCTGTCTTAAGGTCGCGTTATACAGTTCCTCAAAAGGTTTATCAATCATCAATATTAATTGTCTCTTCAACAAAGGATTTAACCCATCCAAGAACTTCAGGTTTTTCTCTTCTAGAGTATCTACCAGATACGGCGCATACCGACTAAGTTGATTAAACTTAGTCACATACTTAGCTACAAATCGTTGACCTTGCTGCAACTTAATGAATCGATCAACTAACTGTGTTTTGCCACTGCAGGAATGAACTGTCGTTCAAACAACACAGCAAAAGTTTACCAAGTCATACCAGCTACATCACGAGTCTGACGCACAGAATCCCACCGATTGAGTGCATCTCCATCAAACTGGTGAGCTGCCAATTCACTGCGTTGCTCTGACGTAAACTCATCCATCCCAATATCACCTCTATCTTACGGAGCCAACGGTCTGCTGCTATGGCTCCTCCATTCCCATTAAACCTCTCACCTCCAAGTCCAGAGAAGGCCTTATTTCGATGAGCAAACGAATCATCTTGAGGCCCAACAGGCCCTTGGATCCCAAGAGGGGTTGGGCTAGCTACCAAGGGGATCATAGTCCCACATCGCCTGGGTGCGGAATGGTTATGTGCTATTTATGTGCGAGGTTTGATCCCCATAGTAAGAGGCCTTTTAAAGCCGTGCG
>QNQO01003304.1:0-65940 GCA_003290165.1 Berberis thunbergii | reverse complement strand
ATGTCCTCATAAACCCTCTCATCTCAGTCAAGGTCGGGCAATCCTGTATTAAGTGTTCAACTCCCCACATATAAAACAGGCGTCCTGTAGCTCAACTCTGGCAACAGTATGTGTGGGCTTAGCATCCTTGGTCTTAAGTGCTTCTAACTCCCTAGTTACTCTATCAAGTTGGGCTCTAAGGCTATCATCTTCCCTAAGTTGGTAAACTCCCGCTGGGCGTGTTCTATCTGTGCTCTCAGTGGCATTTGGACCAGTCCAAGTGTGGGCCTTTTCAGCTAAGTCATTCAGGTACTCAATGGCCTCGTCAGGGTCCTTTTGCAAAAACTCTCCATTACACATCATCTCAACGAACTGACGCTCTCTACTAGTGAGTCCCTCATAAAAATAACTGACTAAGCGCCAACTCTCATTACCCATGGTGTGGGCATGTATTCAAGAGATCCTTAAACCTTTCCCATACTTGATATAATGTCTCGCTATTCTTTTGGGTGAAGGTAGAAATCTGTCTCTTTAGACCGTTGGTTTTGTGGTGAGGAAAGTATTTATTAAAAAATGTTTGGGTCATCTCCTCCCACGAACCTATAGACCTTGGTCGCAAAGAGTATAGCCAACTCTTCGCTTTTTCCTTAAGGGAAAAGGAAAAAACCTTAGTCTAACCGAGTCTACCAGCCTCAACTTTGTTGTGAAAGGTGGCCACAACTTCCTCGAATTCCCTAATGTGAACATAAGGATTCTCACTCTCTAAGCCATGAAAAGTGGGTAATAATTGTATCATACCCGGCTTAAAATCTAGCTTTGGTGTACTTGGTGCAAACATGATACATGATGGAGTAGCAGTGCGCGTGGGGTGGAGATAGTCCTTTAGCGACCGAACATGATCATCTTCGTGATTACTCATGGTGTTAGAAGTATGACTTAATTCGGTCTCAATGTGAATTTGTAGGTTAACTAAATTTGAGACCCTAATTAGTCTCCCTAAGTGGTTTCTATTCCAACTCACGCTCCCAATGTTTTTTTTTATTTTTATTTAATTAATTTTTAATTAAATTGTTTTTTTCTTTAGAAATAAAATAAAAATAAAGATAAAGATAGAAATTAAACTGGACCTAAAACCTAAAAAAATAGAATAAAATTAAAATAAAATGAAAAATGAGCAAGAAAGATAATACCCGAAACCTTCCTTGTAGAATGACGCTTTTTCCCCGGCAACGGCGCCAAAAATTTGATTACGCCCAAACAATACACGCGGTCAATTGCAGTAAAGAATGGGGTGTCGATCCCACGAGAAAAAACGATTTACAAAATAAGGTTAAGGAAAACAAACTATGCGAACTAAAATAAATTCTAACAAATTTAAAATACGAAATTTAATTTAATTTAATTAAGTTTGGAAAAATCACAAGGTTCCAAGAATCCCTCCTAGACTTCACACACCAATTAGTATCGATTCGCTATGATGACTCAACTACGTGTTTCACATCCCAAACGACGTAATCGGAAAAATAATCGTTTAATCATTAATATACCCTAATGTAAATGAATTTAAGATTTCACTTTTTCTAAGAAAACACAAAGGTTTGTCATATGTGATATCCTAAACTTACGATATATCCGGAGACAATACCGTAATAAATGACGATCACATATAACTAACCTACCGGAATCAATTAATCCTTAAACATTCCACACATAAGAAAAGCGTGACTAAGCTTATATGAAAAGAAAAGATAATCACCGGAGTAATAAAAATCTACGAAGAAATCTATGATATCCTTCTCACTGAAATAACATAAATTTCTATATTAAATAAAAGTGAGAATCATTAAACATCATTATTCATCGTGAAAACTTAAAGCGAATCAATTACTAATTTAGTTCGTTACATCTAGGAGTTCACCTCTTCACCTTGCGTGGGGTTTAGTGACTCATGGTGGTGGTGGTCACAGCATCAATGGAGGAGGAACCCATCGCTTCCTGTACGCGCACAAATCCCGAGGAAAAGAGCTGAAAAGGTTCTGTGGTGGCTCTTAGAAAATCCCGGGGCGCAAATAGCGAAAACTGTTTTTCAGTTTGAAAAACCGTTTTCTCCCGCGCGATTTCGCGCTGCTGCTTCCTTCGTCTTCTCCAGCGAGACGCGACCTGCTCCACCGCTTTTCTCCGCTCCTCGCGAGCGCTATGTCCTCCCAACCAACTCCGGTGCTTGCAAGAACAAAGAGAGAGGGTGAGGGAACAGGGATAACCACAAAAACGCGAAGAAAATCAAGGAACAGGGCTCCCTGCTTCCGCTTGCGAGCGCTGTCTCGCGGGGTGGTAGCGACTCTGTCGCGGAGGATGCGTGCTGGCTGACGCGCCGCTTGCGACGGTGGTCGAGAGAGAGTGATGCAGGAAGGAACTCGAGATGAAGAGAAGGAACAGTGGCAGCGGCGAGAGTGAGAGAAACAGGGAGGTGCTCCCTGTTTCGCGGCAGCACCGTGCGCGCGGTGGTGGCGATGGTGCTCGGGTGATGGTGAGATGGAGGGAAGACAGAGACAGAGAGAGGTTGAACGATGGCTAGGAAGAGAAACAGGGAGGTGCCCTGTTTCGCGGCGATGTTGTGCGAGGACGGTGGTTAGATGGTGGCAAGGTTAGTGGCGAGAGCGGCAGGGCTCTGCCTTGGTGGAGGTGGAGATGGTGGCTGGAAAAGAGAGGAAGAAAAACGTGGAAGAGAAGAGGAGGGCTCCAAGAGAAGGCAATAGAGAAACCTAAATAGGTTCCCCTATTTCTTTGTTAGGCTGGGCTTAGGATTATAGCTTTCTGGGCTTGGGCTTAAGCTGGGTTAGGCTTAGATGTGTGAACCACTCTTTTGTACCACCGCTAGAATCGACAAATTAATCATTTTCTCAAATTTATCGCCTTAATGCGACTTTATCGTTCACGTGCGCAGATTCCTACAAAAACATAAAAATGAAATAATTAGAATAAAATATATTAATTGAAGCACTAACATATATAAATTAAGGGTCATAATTTGTAATAATTACGTGTATATCACACGTTATGGTAAGTGCAACCGTGATTCCCACGAAAGTGAGTTAGGATTTTATTCTTATTTTGTTTTGCTCGAGGACTAGCAAAATATATGTTTGGGGGCATTTGATATACACGTAATTATTACAAAATATATCCCTTAATTTATATATGTTAGTGCTAAAATTAATATATTTTATTCTAATTATTTCGTTTTCATGTTTTTGTAGGAATTTGCGCGTGAACGACAAAATCGCATTAAGGCGACAATTTGAGGAGATGATTAATTTGTTGATTCTAGCGGTGGTACAAAATAGTGGTTCACATCTCTAAACCTAACCCAAGTAAGCCTAGAACCACTTAATCTAATCAAGCCCAAGCCCCGAAAGCTAGAAACCTAAGCCTAGTTGAACAAGAAAATAGGGGAACCCTATTTAGGTTTATCTCTTCCCTTCTCTTAAAAGGCTTCTTCCACGTTTTCTGCTCCTTCTCTCTTTTTCAGCCACCATCACCACCCCCACTGAGGCAGAGACAGAGATCTCTCGCCACTAACCAACCACCATCTCGCCACCGTCCTCGCCACCGTCCAAGCCACGCATTCCGTCCCTATTTCCTCCACATCTCCCTGTTCCTGTCTTTTCATCACCTCGCCACCGTCTAACATCCCTCATCACGAACCAAGCTCGCACGCCACCACCGCAAGCAGCAGAAACAGGGAGCACCTCTCTGTTTCGCCACCCTATCTCCATCTCACCACCACCGAGCACCACCTAAGCCACCTCACGCACAGGACAGCCCCTGTTTCTCCTCCTTCACGAACCGCGCGCACAGACCAGACCGAGCAACCATTGCCATCACCGCCCGAAACAGAAGCTCACGACAGGGAGGCGCTCCCTGTTCCTCATCCTCCTTCGGGTTTTTGGTTGTTATCCCACTGTTCACTCACCTTCTCTCTATTCTTGCAGGTGCCGGAGACGTTCAGAGGACGAAGAAGCTCGCGAGGAACGGAGGACAGCGGCGGAGCAGGCATTGTCGCGCTGGGAACGAAGACGCAGGAAGCAGTGAATTCGGGCGAGAGAAAATTGTTTTTCAAAACTGAAAAACAGTTTTGGCTATTGACACCCCCGATTCTGCTGAGTACCACCACAGAGCCTTTTTAGCTATTTTTCCCAGGATTCGTGCGCGTACAGGAAGTGATGGATTCCTCCTCCACTGATGCCGTGACCACCACCACCATGAGTCACTAAACCCCACGCAAGGTGAAGAGGTGAACTCGTAGCTGTAACGCACTAAATTAGCATTTGATTCGCTTTAAGTTTCCCGATGAATAATCATGTTTAATGATTCTCACTTTTATTTAAAATAGAAATTTATGCTATTTTAGTGACAAGGATATCATAGATTTCTTCGTAGATTTTTATTACTCCGGTGAATATCTTTTCTTCTCCATATAAGCTTAGTCACGCTTCTCTTATGTGTGGAATGTTTAAGAATTAATTGATTCCGGTAGGTTAGTTATATGTGACCGTCATTTATTATGGTATTATCTCCGGATATATCGTAAGTTTAGGATATCACATATGACAAACTTTTGTGCTTTTTTTAGAAGAAGTGAAATCTAAAATTCATTTACATTGGGGTATATTAATGATTAAAAGATTATTTTTTCGATTACGTTGTTTGGGATGTGAAACACGTAGTTGAGTCATCATAGCGAATCAATACTAGTTGGCGCGTGAAGTCTAGGAAGGATTGTTGGAACCTTGTGATTTTTCCAAACTTAATTTTCATTAAATTAAATTCAATTTCGTATTTTAAATTTGTTAGAATTTATTAACTTTAGTTTCGCATAGTTTGTCTTCCTTAACCTTGTTTTGTAGATCATTTTTCCTCGTGGGATCGACACCCCATTCTTTATTGCAATTGACCACGTGTAATGTTTGGGCGTAATCACCAGCCACGATTATCCCCTCACATGTAATTTAACCAATTTACAAGACTTGGCCGAGACAACTTCTCAATTTATAAGGAGCACATATCAAGATTGCTTGAACTATTGTAATATAAACAGTCAGAACTCACACTAGTAAATCAACCCTACGACTTCCTAACTCAGCAAAACCTCTTGTCTAAAAGCTAACACCGCCATAAGACAAAGCATAAAAAATTTAGCAGGAAAAGTCAAAGAGTACACAAGTACAAAATACTACTTAACATATCATCTTTCATCCGAAAAATACAGAGTTCACTCCTCGTCAGGAGGAGGTTCAAATACAATGAAGCTGGACTTGGCAGGAGAATAAGCAGAGGATACGTCTGCACACGCTACCACTTGGGCACCTTGATCCGGGTCACCTTATTCTTTTGATTGATCGGAGGCTTCTCCAAACTCCACAAAGGATACCTCTCTGTAGTAGGAGGGGTTCCAATCAGCATGCTCCTCTTTTATTACCTGCAACAGCTCCAATCTTCATTGCACAACTTTGCTGAACTCGAACATTCCTTGAGGAGTTTTTCCACGCGTACTCTTGACTCAGCGAGCGCTTGCTCTTGCCGTTCCAGCTTGCCCGACAACACATCAGTTTTTGAACTGCTCGCCACTCAAGTTGTCCTTGACAACACTAAGTTATTTTTGTCAATAAAACGAGTTGCCCTTTTGTTGTCCATACGCTTTTGACATTAAATCAACATCAACCTCCAGCTGCTGACATCAGATAGTCCAATCAGACTCCTTCTTGGCCTTTTTCCACACTCAGAGACAGCAGCTCAGCCCGTCTTTTGGCTATAGTCTCCGAGAAAGTTGTAAGTCACAATGGAAATTGCTTAATTCTTCCTCAGACATATCCCTCGCAAACACCGCCTTTGCCAAATCGGACTCAAGCGTTTCCAGGCGAACCCTTTGAGCCTTCGACCTTATTTGCCTAGCCTCCAAGTCAACATCCGATTGAATGGGCCTCTAACCTTCAAGTTGCTTATTCAAGGATTCAATTATGTGAAGAGCATCAGAGTACGCCTTCTGCAAATTAAAAAAGATTCACTACATGGTATACACTCTCTCACGAGCAGCTTCAACTTTCATCCCAGCAATGACAACCTGTTTTAGATATGACATCCTCAACACGAGTTGTTTCTGCCCCTTGTCCATACGCTCTCCCAGCGTATTACCTTCTGGTGTCGGAACACAGTAGGCCAGCCAGTCATTCCATCTACTAATATTCTTTTTAGAGGGATAAGAAATATCAACCTCCCTAGTGCCAGGCTTGGTTGTTCATCTTTACCACATCTGGGGAAAATAGAATGATCTGTGCATTCGAATGGAGGTCCTCCGAGACCAAAAACCCTCCAGCACCACCCTTCACTGTCTTCACCGTATCAGGGCCCTTCTCCATCGCTTTTCCCTTGCTCACAATGATCAGCTCTCTCTCACAAGCTGACTTAGAAATAGTTGATGGGGAAGAAGGAAGTGAGTTATCTCTCAGACCCATCATCACCTCAATGTGAGGTCGAGATCGGGACAAAGGACAGTATGGGAAAAGTAGAGGAGACTTTTCCCCATAAGGATGACAGTCAGACGATTCTTTAGCAAGACGAGAAGACTCGAGATCTAAGGTTATACTCGAAATCCTTCAACGAAAAAGGACTAGTCTGACCCGCATTGGACGAAGCTGCCATACCCACCTGCAGCAACAGATTGTTCATGTCCTTCGCCTGCTCAGTACTCAACTTCATTGCATCTTCAACCCCCACCATTTGCAGATATGCCTCCTCCAAGTTGGAAAGGGAAATAAGAGCCTTTGCTTGAGCATCTTGCCCCTCGGACACAATAGCTTCCGCCCTAGCGAACGAATCAAGATCTTACCCCACAACTTTGTGTCCCCCCTCTGAAGGGGCCGAGCACTCACGAGCAAGCTTAATCACAGCACGTGGCTTATTCGAACGCAAAAAAAAAGAAAAGAAATGGCCTCATTCAACTCCGTCCTCCTTGACGGGCTCGAAATCTTAACCTTCGGAAGTCTCCTCTTCTTTGAAACGGGTTCGCCTTCAGACTTCGGTTTCGAAACTCTAATAAAAGTGGGAGCCTCATGCCAGTAAGCCCACAATCTTCTACGCTTGATATTAGAAGGCTGTATGACATCCTCCACCCGCATCCGAGACTTGTCACGAAATTTATCCATGGTTTGGAAATTTCCCTACAGAAAGCACGAATAACAATTCAATATGCATTCAACATTAGCAGGATCGAGAACATAATTAAAACTTACTCAGTTGCCTGAACTCCCGTTCGATCAGACAACCAGCAAGCTCAAAATACTTTGAGTCCGCAGAAACCATGAAGCAATACTTCTGCCAGAATCTGAAATCGTCAAGCAGATTGCCAGAACAAGCCGGTGACATCAACATGCATACAACATGCTCAATTATCCAAGGAGAATTGAGCAGTTGGATAACACTCAGAGACACTTGAACACCAGTGTTCTTTGCCCTAATGAGAATAGCGATCACAGTCATGTACCCATTCGGCACCAGTTGAGCGGGCGAAATGCCGAAGTAAGCCAAGAAGCTCCAAATTTAAATTTCATTGATGACAGAAAAATGGATGCTCGATTGAATTATACCTGGGTGCAAACTGGTAAACCCTTCCAAAGTAGACAATGGTGCCTAACTAGCGCCCAATGTGAATAACACCATATCATCAGGGATCCCATAGTGTTCGTGAAGGCCCTTCAGATTTGACTCAAAGATCAACCTCTCTTCAAATAATTTACGATCTTTAGCGAATAGTTCATCAGAAAGCTGATTTTGGCCCGCCATGGAAGAAAATACAAACTTTTGATTATGAAAGTTGAACAAATTCAAAAGCGCGAAAATCGAAACGGCAAAGCATAGTCTCTGAGATCAAAAGAGTAAAGGGAATGAACTCTGTAGAGAAGGGGATTTATATAGAAAGCTAATTTTTTTTTCTTTTTTTCTTGAACAGATGCATGCCCAATTAATGACACGCCGCTCGAGGAGGCGATTCAGACTCAAACATCATGACCACTCAGGTCCTTCATGACATGACTTAGTCGACTGACGAGATGGCCCATTAACTCGAGGGAGTAGCTAATGATACACCAAACGGTCCCTTAATCTGTACCATACACGTATTATGATAATCTCATCATCGGAGCAAACCATACTTGATTGCCTAGCTAATCTGGCAAAGCCTAAACAACAGTAAGCCCATCTTGGCAAGATCCATTAGGTTGGACTAGGGGTGGCAAACGAGTCGAGGAACAACGGATTCAAACCGAACCGGACCATTTTTCTCCATATGGTCCGGATTTTAAATTTGTAATTTTGATACAGTCCGGATTCGTTATAAAATGGTCCGAGTCCGGTTCCATTTATTAAAAATAAAACGGTCCGGGTTGGACCCATTTTAAACACATGTGAGATGTCTATTAGCGGAGGTTAGGTTACAATGTTTCTCGCTCTCTCTTCTACTCTAAATCTTAAGTTCTCTTCATCCCTCGGTCCCATAGAGATCGCACAAAAAGCAGCATCAGGGTAAAGAAGAAAACATCAATAGCAGCAGTTTGTGAAGAAAGCCTTCGTTTGTGAAGAAGAAAACATCAACCTTCGTACCCTAGACTCCACTTTCTCTCCCAATCTCACCTCCTTAACCAACCCATTTCTCTTTTTAAATCTATTCTCCCCAAGTCCCTAAATCCTCATTTTAATCACTAACAACATATAACCCGTAAACCCCACACATCTATCCATTTCTCCAAATTAGAAAAGAAATTTTGATGATGATGTGTACTTGGAGGAGAGTATGTTTTTGCTACTCTTCATTGACTAGTCTGAAAGCACCACCAAACCATTTCATTATCACTCCAAATTTCCAAGCTGAGAAAACTAGGAAGAGAAGCAAGCTCTCTTTGAATGCTCTTCACCACTTCTACTGCTTTTTTTTGAAACTAGAAACAATTTTCTTCCTCAAACCCATCTGAAATCCAAAACCAAACATCCGATTCTATTTCAGATTCCTAGTTTTGGGTCTCTTTTTCCCTCTCTTTATTTGTTTGTCTTTCTTTCCTCCAATTTATTCTAATTTCGATTGATTTGATTTCCAGTTAATGATGGAAGAGTCTCCAGTCTTTCGCTTTACAAGAACACAATTCACGCCATATTCACCATTGCTAGAATGGAAATACGTTTTTGCTTTCTTCATCATAAAAAATGGTGGGTCGATTGGAGTATTTTTTTTCCCTCATTTAGGGCTTTTCTTTAATCCGTGTTTTTTTAGGGTTTGAAAGGCATTTATGCAGGTTTCTATCAAGCGGTTCTTGGAGCTTGTACTTCTTCTTATAAGTCTTCCAGTCCTCACTCCCCACTGCATTTACATTTGTAATTTTGATTTGAATTCAATCCTCCATTGTTCTGCATTCTCATCTTATTAAATCTAAGTTGCATTTTTATTGTTATGGAAAATTAAATTAAACTTCACATGAAAATAGAATGATGTGCATTATGGAACCATTTGGAACCGTGGAATCGTAGGAACCAGACCGTTCCAAATGGTTTGAGTTAGGTTCGGTCCCAATATTCAAAATGAAGGAATTCGGACTGGACTGGACTGGATCCATTAAATTTAAAAGGTTCGAGTTAGGTTCCTCAAAATTTGGAACTGATCCGGACCGTGCCCACCCCTAGGTTGGACCCAAATTGCAGCACCCTACTAAGCCCACACGTCACATGGTCAAGCCCAATACTCGTAAGACCTTATAAGGCAAGTATTTGGTGAATCGACCTAAGACAGGAAGGCTAGTAAGACATTGGTTCTGACTAGGAAACAAATATCGAAGTATAAGTCGTGCATGAAAACTCCATTGCATGGAAAAACACTCCAAAAGGAAATAATCCCCTGTAAATCTAGGAGAATAAGTCGTGTAAGGGAAACTCTCCCACATGGACAACTCCCAGCAATGATCTCCAGCAAGATATCTTTCCCTAAATTACACAACCAAAGGTCTAGCTGAACAAAGACTCCCGCATTATAAATAAGACACATGGTTGATGAACAAAGGTACGCTACAGAACCCAATTTACAACTTTACGACTTTTCAAGCCTTGTATGATTTTAGCATTGGAGTGCCATCGACCGCCACAACGGTGGTCTTTGGCTTACATGTATTTCATGTGCAGGTCAAAGTCAATGTCAAGGAGAACAAGATTCGACTACATCAAGTGGCATGTGTAGTGGATCATATTAACAATTTCCTTTGAGGTGGTGCAACAAAACATAAAGGAAACAAAGAAAGTACGTTATGCAGAGTTATTTTGTGTTTCTACCTTTTTAGAATCATATTCATAGCAATTGTGCTATGAAAGTATGTGACTTCAATTATCAAGCACACTCCAAATGGTGAGGCTGTAAGGACATTCAAGTGGTTGTCATATTTCTTTTGATCTTCGGAACCAACTACATACAAAAGATTTTTTGTTTACATTGCTTATTCTGGCCTATGATATTTAGTTTGGCCATACCAAATGTTTACTTGTTTTTTTTTTTTTTTCAAAGGCAAGCAAGGGGGTATAAATGGGCTCCCTAGACCACTAAAAAAGGAAAGATGTTACATATTACTTTCCGTTGTATTTCCTACCATTAACATCATAAAAATGATCTTCTTAAGGTCATCTGCATAGGAACTAGGCGCAGTCTCTAAAAGTCCACACTAGGCTGTGGTGGGTCAGCATTAACCAAAAAATTAGAATATTCTATTATATCAATCACATTACCAATGTATTTCTTACTCGTTGATATAAAGACAAATTTGTTCTTTGATGAACTCTTAGTGGCTCCTAAATGGACATTGCTTTTATTATCACTTAGGGTGTGTCTAGTTGCATGGAATCCTATGTCATGGGAATCTATTAGGGGACCACCCAAATCTAAGCTAATTTGAGGTTCACTCAACAATCCACCTTTGCATTTTGGGATCAATGGTGAGAATGGAAGTCCCATGAACATGAGAATCACATGCTTTTGGGGGACCAAGGAGTGTGATTCTCATATTCATGGGATTTCCATTCCCACCATTGATCACAAAATGCAATGGTGAATTGGTGAGTAAGCCTTTAATTAGCTTAGATTTAGGCGGTCCCCTCATGGATTCACATGGCATAGGATTCCATGCAACCAAACACACCCTTAGTTAATTTGGAAAGCTCATTGGAGTTATAATTCCTTGTCTCGTCTACCAAATACCCACCAAAGATCACTACAAAAAACGAGGTCTAAACCAGCACTTTCATGGCGGCGTTTCACTGAAAGCGCAGTAAAACATTATCATTAATGGCGTTTACGATATCAAGCGCCGGGAATAAAATGAGTCTCAAGCACTACCGGCGTTTATAATGAGGCGCCGGGAAATATCACCCTAACCCGGCGTTTTACTTATAAAGCGCCGGGAAAGATTACCCTAAACCGGCGTTTATTCTCTGAAGCGCCGATAAAGATGAAAAAACCCGTCATAAATTCGAAATAAAATTGTATATTTTGGAAGCGTCATATTTGATGTAAATAAGCGCCGACAAATAGCGACCAATACCAGCATTTTATACAAAGCGTTGGTAAAGAATAATCGATACCGGCATTTTACTCAAAGCACCGGAAAAAGTGTAACCAATACCGACATGCTTTTGAAAGCGCCGGTAAAGAGTAACCAATACCGGCACCGTATTTTGAAGCGCCGGGCAAGATAAAAAAAAAACCCTCCACCTAAGGGTGGCATCCCATCCCGCGATCCCGATCCCGTCCCATCCCGTCACGATTTTTTTGGGTCTTAATGAGATTGAATAATTTCATCCCGTCCCGATCTAGAATGGGATGGGATGGGATGAAGATTTTCAATCATGCCAATCTCGTCCCATCCCGAGCTATTTTTTCACTCTGGTATTAATGAGTATTTTCTAGAATACGTCCCTCAACTTTCTGCCATTTAAACATTTAGAAATACCTGCAATGCAGGTTTGGTAGCATATTTTTTGCAGTTAGCGATTACATAATTATTACATGAATATTAAACTCTCTCGAAGTTCAATTTGTAACTGATTTTATTTCTATTACCTTCCTACTAGATCATCAGATGATTGAACATGTCGTATCTGGGATATTAGGAATACCAATGTCAATCCTCGCATTTACATTCCAAAGCCTTCAGATGCTATCACTGGTTTATTTCAAGTTTACATAGTGTGTTTTGGTTGGTTGGTTGGCTGGGGTTTTTGGAATTTGGTAACTGAAATCTTAACTTGGAATTAACTTCAGGGAAGAGCAATGGTCCCTCAACTAGCACCACGCTTTCAACTAGCATTGTTCCCTCAACTAGTACTGATCCATCAAGCCACCAAATATTGTGTTGTGCATATAATGCTAGTGGAACGGTTTTTGTCACTGGTAGCTCAGATACCTATGCAAGGGGTAAAACTGAGTGTTATTCTTTGCATTGTGTACATTATGTTTGTTTAAATTTGTTCTTCTATATTTAGCAAATACAGTGACGGAGCCAGAATTTTTGTTGACGGGGGGCGGAGTGATGTCATAATTAAATATGATAAATATAATACAAAAATTAGTTACTTTAACATATAAATATATTTTTTATATAACTTGAACAAAACATAAATGACTATACAAAACTTCATCTAATATAATAAAAGATTTTCATTCAAAAAAAAAGGATGAAGACCACTTTGGATATACAAAAATAGAGTTCTATAATTTGAACTTTTACATATCTACATCCATGAATACCAAAAAACTCTATCTCTCCCCTCCCCCTCCCCAATTAGAATTAAAAAAATATTACAACTGGCTTCGACGCGTTTTCATACCCTGAAATCGTTTCATGATTGCTTCGTTGTCAATGCCATCAAAAAATTTCTTTTCAATATACATAACTAAACAATCATTCATCCAATCATCTCCCATTCGATTTTGTAACCGACTCTTCACTATATTCATAGCAGAAAATGCTCTCTCAACTGAAGCGGTGGCAACTGGTAGGATGAGTGACAATGTTATGAGTAAATAAACCAGGGGATAGACAAATTCCTTCTTGTTCTCAACCATCTTCTTAGCTAAACCGCTGAGTCCATTGACATTTGAAAATTCATTGTTGGAACGCATATCAATAACATAAGTTTCCAATTGATCATGAAGTACCATAAGATCAACATTTGAAAAATCAGCTGGATAAAATTGAGCTAGCCGAATCAACCGTTGACTATCAAAAGCTGAAAAAGAATCACTTGGATTTAAGTATGCCATACAAAGAAGCAATTCGGTGTTCACCTCATCAAAGCGGTTATTTAGGTCTTGAAGTTGCATATCTATGCTGGTATAGAATAATTCAACTCGATAATGATATAGGTTGGTTAATTTTTCAGTATTGCGTCGTGATCTTCCTCGTTGTATAAATGTATCATCCATCTCAAGAACAACAATATCGTGTTTTGCACAAAATGAAGCAACATTGTCCACAAGTATATTCCATCCATCTTCCCTCATCATTTGCAATCGTTGTTTGGAGATTTTAACTAAGGTCATCGCATTGACAATATCTTGATCTTTTCTTTGTAATGCTATTGACAAATCCCAGGTTATCGCCAATATATCCTTCATTAAGTGCAAATTGAAGATGAACTCAAAAGATTGCATAGAATCTAATAAAGCATATGCTTCTCCCTTTTAGTCTGAGTTTAAACCATGTTTCACAACAATTTGGAGCACATCAATCACTGAAGAAAAATTAAGAAGCAAACTTATTAAGGTTTTATAGTAAGACCCCCAACGTGTATCACCAGGTCGTTTGAGATTGGTTTCTTGATTCAACCCTTGACCACTTGATAGTTCGCCACTATTGAGATTTTCAAGAATTTTAACAGCTTGTTTGTCTCGAAAAATTTTCTGACGCTTGCATGAGGGTGCAACAATGTTCACCGCACTTGAAACCAAGTTGAAGAGTAAAGCAATCTGAGGATGATTCTTTGCAACATGTACAAGCGCTAACTGAAGCTGATGCGCAAAACAATGTACATAAAATGCAGACTTATTTTCCTTGAGAATCAAAGATTTAAGTCCGTTAAATTCGCCTTGCATATTGTTCTCCCCATCATAACCTTGGCCACGTAACCTCGTTATATTCAACTTATGATCAGAAAACATTTTTACAAGTGTTGTCTTGAATGAAATTGCATTTGTTTCAGTAACATGCATAATTCCAAGGAAACGTTCAACTATACATCCCTTCTTGTTCACATAGCGCAAGACAACAGCCATTTGCTCTTTAACTGATACATCACGAGACTCATCAATTAAAACGGCAAAGAATGCATCTCCAAGATCTTTGAGTATAGCAAGAGTGGTCTCACATGCAGCTGCACGTGTAATATCTTTTTGAATATCAGGTGCAGTGAGTCTGTGGTTCTCTAGAGCATTTTTTAGAACCACGCTCTTGATTTCTTCATTGTGATTAGCTGTATATTGTAAAAGCTCCAAAAAATTTCCATGGTTAATTGAATTTATTGATTCATCATCACCACGAAAAGCCAACCCTTGTCGCAGAAGAAACGAATGCAATCAACTGAAGCTGATAAACGAACCCGGTATTCCATTTTCTCTGCATCTGATTGTTTAGATAAAAATGATTGGATATGATGTTTTTGATTCATTAAACTTTGACTCTTCATATAAGCTTGAGTATGCAAACTATTAGGCTTTCCTACATGAGTTGTAAGTCTATCTTTTTTTTTTCCAATTACTGAATCCTTCACCAACAAAACAATCACGACCCCCTCGTTCTCCGATTCCGACACTTCTAAAAAGATAGCAATGGAGACAAAAGGCAGCATCCTTTGTTATGCTATACTCCAGCCAACTCTTATACTCCGTAAACCAAGCTACATTAAAACGACGTAGCGTACCTCATATTTTTTTTTTTGTGGGAATGTGTAGTTTATTGGCTGACATGAACCCCTTTGCAAATAAGCTCTTCTAACAACCTCTTGATCATTCGGATGCTAATCATAAATACGAATTCTTAAACCAGGATCAGTTGGAAGATTTGATAGGTCAACCTCTAAATGACTTTTCTTTGAGATTGGTTCTGGTAAATTATGATCATCTTTATTTGTGCTGGAGGTGGTAAATCACTTACTGACTTTCTTTTTAAAAACTTATCCATAACTGAAATAAAACAAAGATTATATAAGAATGCATTCTATATATTTATATATTCTAAAACTTTAAATGAATAAACTAAAACCACATTTTCATGTAATAAACCATGTAATAAATCATACATATTTCCAAAATAACAAATCAATATACCTCTATTAATGAAGCACCACAATAGAAGTATCGCCACCAATAATAAAACGCTCAAAATTGAAGGCTTTCAAAGCTGCAATTGACACACAAGCAGTTCAATGAGAAAATGAAGAAAACTAAATTCAAGGCACATATGACAAAGGTTGTAACAACACCTATTAGCTAAATAGACAACTAATATACAAACTGAATAGATTAAGAGAGTAAATATAGTTCATGATATAGGAATGGAACATACATTAATTGATTCACCAAACAAGATCAAATCACTAAAATAAACCCTACCCATTCATCCAAAAAAGCCAATTTCGTCCATGCAACACTAAAATAAACCCTACCCAGACATTAAAATCAAGAGAAGATGCATTTTACAAGGTGCCCATTCATCCAAACCGGCCAATTTCATCAATACAACTTGCTGTGGGTCCTCAATTCCTTCCCTCTTGTTGCTTTTAAGCTTTATTCATTCCTCTCCTCCAATGGGTTTTTTTTAAGCTTTTCTTTTCTCTGTTTCACTTTTGCTTAATTACATTCATTTTTTGAAAGAGTGAAACAAGAAATCACCATTAACCCACACAGACAATCAAACAAATAAACAAATAAACAACAATGGAAGATATCAAAATAACAATTTCATTCACAGACAATCAAACAAATAAACAACAATGGAAGATATCAAAATAACAACAAGAAATCACTTTTGCTTTTCTTTTCTCTGACGACTTCTCCTCCTGGAATCAAAATAATCAATGCTCTCACAGAATGTAAAAATTATTGTATGACTTGCTACATTTCATTCAACTCCACTTTCAAGTATTGCAGTTAAACAACAACAATTTTGCCCACAAACCATTTACTAGTTTATATATATAAACAAATGAAAAGAAAAGAAAAGAAAAGAAAAGAAAAGAAAAGAAAAGAAAAACGTAGAACGAGAAGGAGATTTGGTGATTATCTCCTAATCTATCTATAAAATTATACAACCACAATCAACAATATCCAGACACAGAAATCTCATCAGTTCATCAAAAGCTAAAACCCCAGACATAAAAAAATCAACAAAACAATCAGATTGAAGAAGTACCCTTGAAAGAGCAATCAGAGAGTGATAACAATGAATGGGGTTGAAACTTACCAAGATTACAGATTGTGCTCTGATGGATAATGGATTGATGAAACCCTCAATCTGAAATCGTCAGACAAGGGAAGGAGAATCAAAGGGTGTGGGGGTTTTGAAGCATTGTATTTGTATCATTGTATGGACCTCACTCTCACAGTAAGGCTGTAAGTGCAACCTGCAACTTGGGTTTTATTCTTCCATTTCTAGAGTATTGAATACGAATGAAGAAGGTGAAAAGGTGAAGAAAAAAGGGAGCTTTTCAACATATAAAAGGTGAAGTGAAGAAAAGGTTAAAGACTTTTCAGCATAGAAAAAGGAGGAGAACCTGCAACCTAGATTTGGGGATATGTATAAAAAAAAAATTTCTCTCAAAAGTCAGTGGGGGCAGGTGCCCCCACGTGGCTCCGTGCCTGAGCAAATATATTGTTCGAAATTGAAATGCACTGCTGGATGCATATGAGTTTATTCTTCAAGAACAAACAATTTGCAGGTGTGGAATGCTTTGAAGTCTAACACAGATGAGTACAAGCAACCAAATTATGAGATTGATTAAAGAAAATGAAATGCATATAATCAAAGCACATTGATCTCGTCCCGAACCCGTTTGGGATGGGACGAGGTCGGGATGAGGTTTTTCCCATCCTGTCCCGTCTTGATCTCGAATGAATGGGATGGGATAGGGATGGTTTATCTCGTCCCGTGCCTACCCCTACTCCAACCCATCCTACTGATGAATATAATATTATGTTTTCTAAACCGATGCTTTAGATGTTACAAGTGCCGGTAAAGAGTAACAAACCCATGAATAACGACACTTTTACGACGCTTTAGAACTACAAAAAAAAGAGAGTCTAAAACGACACTTTTACGGTGGCATTTCAATAAAAGCTCCGGTACAACATAAGCAATAACGACGCTTGGGATATAAAACGTCGGAAACAACCTGTGATCGTTTCCCACTAGGGCGAAAAATTAAGTCTTAAGCAATCACGACATTTATACAATAAAGTGCGGGTACATATCGAACAATACCAGCGTTGTATTTTCTAAGGCGCCGGTACATATCGAACAATACCGGTGTTGTATTTTCTAAGCGCCGGTGAAGAGCGAATTTTTTTTTTTTTAAAACACGCCGTATTAGATGTAAAAAGCGCCGGTAAAGATCTTTCAATACCAGCGTTTTGGTTTGAAAGCGCCGGTAAAGAGCTCACAATACCGGCGATTTGGTAAAGAAGCGCCGGTAAAGAATGAAAAAAAACCGCAAATCCATCCCGCCACTAAAAAGAAATTGTGTTTATAAAGCGCCGTATTAGATGTAAGAAATGCCGGATTAGAGTATACAATTTATACCCCCTGCGCTGATTCGCGACTCACCTCCTTCCTCCTTCCCTCTCCTTCGCCGCTTCCAGTCCTTATGGACTTCGTTCGTTCCCTCTTCATTCGTTCCGATGCTTTCCTCACTCTCTCCTTTCTCCTCTCTTCCTCTACCCAAACCCCTCCCACCAAGCCACCAAGCAGAGAAGAAGGACGAAAGAAGAAGAAGGCCGAGAAGGTAAGATCTCCTCTTCCTCTACATCTCTTCTTCTTCTTCTTCTTCAGATCCGAAGTTTGAAAGTAAGATCTGAAGTTTGATTCTTCGTTCTTAAGATCTGAAGTTCTTTTTTTTTTTGTTTCAGGAAATGAAGAAGCTCTTGAAGGAAATGAAGAAGCTCAAACCAGAGGTGTGTTTCTCTTCTCCCATTCTCTTCTTCGCTATTAGGGTTTCGAATTTTCGATCTCCTCTTCAATACCCATTCTTCAATTTCTGTAATTTCTGCTTTCTTTTTTTTTTTTTTTTTTTTTTTAAATTTCATTCGAAGATTGTTAACTCTGTGGTTCAATTTACGTTGAAAAGATGTGATGGGTTGAGTTTCTAGGCATTTTTCCTTGGTTAGAAGAGGTGAAATGGGTTAACTCCTTGGTCTTTTGGATGATAGAGTTGAAATGGGTTTTTGATTTAGAATGTTTTTGAGACGTAACTAAAGAATTGGTTGATGGTTTTTTGCAGGTACTTGGATGGGTGGGAGGGGTAGGTAGCAAAGCTGAGGTTTCTCAATGGATGATAATTGGGATTTCAGATAGGTAGTAGCAGTACAGGTAACTCGAATTCACTAAAAAAATGTAATTTTGAATCCTTTTTTGGTTGGCAATAGTGTGATTGATTGGTTTTCTTGGTGGGCAATTTGTGTGGTTTGTGATTGGGTTTGAGTTAGGGTTTTTGGTTTAAAGTTTTGGGGTTTAATGGGTTTTGATTGTTGAGGTGTTATGCTAAGTGAGAACTTCATACCCATTTAAGGTTTGTTTGGTTGAAATTGGGGTTTGTGATTTCCTTTGTTATGCTAATAATTATTCAAACTTGTCTAGAATATAAAAAAAAAAAAATCTGTGAAAATAAACATTATCTTAATATCAGAGTATGAAAACAATAACTTTTGGGATGGATTTTTGTACAGAACTTCGTTGATCTAGCAGGCAGTGAGCGTGCATCTCAGGCAATGTCAGCCGGTGCAAGGCTGAAAGAAGGTTGCCATATAAATTGTAGTTTACTGACATTAGGATCTGTCATTCGCAAATTAAGGTTCACTTCTAGTCACCAACGCTGGTCCAGTGTTCTTCCTTTACCATTCATTTTTTTTTTACTCTTTATTTTCTTGGTCTTGCAAGATTACTCCGAAGATTCTTAGTTTTTCAATGTATTATTGTTTTCTAGAAGTTTTGTTTGTTTATTAGGTCACTGACTTGTATGAAAAATGTTTTCATCACGGGCTTGAATTGTGTTTATTTCATCAAAGTGTTTTAGATATAGAAACAGGAACATCCAAGCAACTCAGGTTTTTTAATAGCTCAGAAAGCCGAATGTCTCTTAAAGAACTTCAAGTTCATAGCATTTTTGAATGTATAAATATCTAACTTTGTCCTTGTATAGCAACCAATTTTAAAAACCCTTGTAGCACATCATTTTACTATAGATCATCATTTCATGAATGTATATCATGATTTACATGAGAAAACAAAAAAAAAAAACTTAGGGTACACGCACGGTAGGAGTGTGGGGTTGGGATTGGGATCAAGCTTATGTTTAGATTCAAACTTCTAGTAGAATGTGTTGGTGGTATTTTTTTTCAGGAATAGGTGTAATTATGGCACATGATGTTTTGGGAGTAGTGAGTGGAGCAGCGAGTAGTGCTATGGCATGAGAGATGTGATGAAACATGTGGTACGTGTAGAACATTGTTGTGGAGCTTGCTCTCAAGAAAAAAAATGATTTGATCCTCTAAATTGTTGTGTTTGTTGGATAACTCTGAAACATGGATTCCATAATTTATGTCTTAGGAGCAGTCTTCAATATGACAATATCCTAGGCTATAATTAAGGAAACTAATTATATACCTACTAAATAATAACAGACTAATTATACACCTACTAAATAATAACAGATTGACAGAGATTTGCATATATTCTATCATATTCTATAATATGTGATCCATAAAACCAGATTTGAACATAAATTTGATTAGTTTAAACAACCCAAATTATGTAAAACATCATATAAGAAGTTGGATGAAGGAAAGAGGTACAAAGCACAAACCAGGAAGTAGAGGCTTGAAAACCAGATTTGAACATAAATAACAACCCAAATTATGTAAAACATATAAGAAGTTGGATGAAGGAAAGAGGTACAAAGTACAAACCAGGAAGTAGAGGCCTGAGATTGACAAAAGCATAAGACAATTCCGTGGAGTAGAACACTTCCTTTTCATCTATTTTAAATTGCCCGAACTTGTAAGACTGTGATGCCATCGTGCCTACGCGAACTCTCTAGCTATCACCCCAGCAGGAGTTCATTTTTTGATCAAAATGATGAGAAAGAGATGGTTTTTTCAAGGCAATTGAGTAACTTAAGTAGAGAAGTGGTTTGGTGATTATGGTTGGAGAGAAGGAAGTTTCTGCTTCTCCTGCTAGATAGTGACCCATTTTTCTATTAATTTCCATCCTCAACAAACAGTTGTTTAAAGTTCAAACCATTGTATTCTCCCACCCACTTATTATTTTAGTACCACAGAAAAGAGGGAGAAACCCCACACTTTATTTTTATTTTCCTTTCTATGTCCTGTTTTTCTGGTTTCCAATTGAGGGTTTTGGTGGACTAATGAAACTAGGGCTTCTTCTTTATCATCCATTAACTTTCTAACCACTGATAAGTGGAAATACATGTTCTAAATGAATGGGTTTGGTAAAGGGTTATTTTATGGTGAAACCTAATTTTGATAATTGCTCCTTTTGTGAATTTTGATGTCTTTGGTTTGTGGTTTGTTATTAATCCTCTCTTTACTTATCTACTTGGTTGAATTGAACTATTTTGGTTGGATGCTTATTTTGATTTGTGTGTTTTACATGAGAAATGAATGATAAAAGTTTGATCTACATATCCATCTTCTTGTTTGGTTTATATCCCCAAAATATAAAAATTGTTTATATATGCATTTTCTTGTTTGGTTTATAGGTTTATAATTGTAAAAATCAATTGAAGAGTGCATTTATTTTTAGGGAATGAAAGCAATGACTATGGTATTCTTTTGAGTTGTAATAATAACCGTTAAATGGACAAGTTAAGATGTTCGGTGGGTTTGGCATGTGAACTCGGAAGAGGTCATCAATTGCATTTTGGTTTGTTACCAGTAGTGTCCTGGTCTATGGGGGTTGGGCATGTGAAGATGTGATGGGTTCAAGACTCAATGGTGCTGTGGTCCTCTAATTGTTTGGTTTGGAGATATGGTTTATCCTTGATGTCGATCAAGAAAAAAAAATAGGTGAAGCACCTAGTAGTCGTAGCAAGGTAGACGTAGGGTCTGTACAGGTAAATAGTAGCTCCGTTTACTTCACGTAAATGAGGTTAATCCTTTGGTATGTGAGTGATTAGTGCCATCTAAATGTTATGTAACTTACTGACTTTTGCCAAAAACTCTCCTTAATCATGTTGAAGTCCATTACTAATCATATATAAATGCTTAAGAAGAGAACCCTACAATTTTTTCAATTGTGCCAATCTAACTAGGATATCTTTTTAATTTTCGAGCTACAACCTAGGTGCATCTTGATAGAGTGTTCTAGTGTCTTTTAACTCTGGAATTTTTTTCCTCATCGAAAGAAGGTTAATCTAGTCTATAGTCTTTAACCTCGATCCATTTTATGGCTATAATTATAATGGATCTATTGGTGACTCTTAAGATAAATATGTGGTTTATAATTGGGGCATGTCATTTTTCCATGTAGATACATGTGTATCGTTTGTGGTGCACCATGTGGGCAATGGGAGTACGCATTATTAGTACCATGTGTATATATTTTGTATTTATTCTTTTTTTTTGGTGTGTTATATATGCCTTAACATTGTTCTTGTAGGTTTTAGTTGTAGCGTATTTATTCAAAGAACGAAGGAAGTCTCTCAATTTTCTTTCGTACCATTAATTGCTTCATTCATTCTCTCTGGCTGTTTGGTTACGATTTTTGGTTCATCCATGTGTTAGAAGCTTTATTCTTAATGTTTATCAGAGCGTTTTCATGTATAGTTCAAAAGGGTTGGGGTTTTTAAAAAATGGATACATATAATTTGTCATTAAAATCTAGGAAAATGGTGGATGTCTTGATTTATTACCTTATAAATTAATTTAATCCTATTGGAATGCATGCACATACAGATTAAAATGTAATTACCTGCAGATGTCGATTGTGACAGATTGATCTTCATATTTCTACCTTCCATCGAGATAACATCTCTCGAGTATGGTTGATGAGGCTATAGTCCCTTCAACACCATTGCGGAGAAAAACAACATTTTACAAACAATAGAGGATGCAGTTCAGTAGCTTGGCCATCAGACCACATTATCATGGTTGATGATTAATTATGGTATGTATTTTTGAATTTATGATGTATATATTTGTCATCCTTCTATTGAATGGATTGCTTTTTGTGATTTTTCTTTTATTGATTGGGCAAGAAATTTATATGAGATTTTCTCTCTGTGTTTATTTTTTTATTATTGTTTATATCTAGATTTGGAGTAGGAAATCTTGTCCATTTTTTATTATGGATAATGGGTTCTGTGGACTGTGTTGCGGTCAGGATTGCTTGTGTTTGGAGCTGTTTTTATGTTCTGCTGCTACGCTGAACATTGCCATTGTGAGTATGGATGCAATTTGGTTTTGCAAATTTTAGCAAGATGCAAGTTCTTTTGGTTGCCAGTTTGGAGTTTTTATAGCTATTTCAATTTGCACAATGCAAGTTGTGTTGGAGCTGTTTTATGTTATGCTGCTATGCTGAGCATTGGCATTGTGAGATTGGATGAAATTTGGTTTTGCAATGTTTTAGCAAGATGCAAGTTGCAAGATAAACCAAAGGGAAAACTAATGCCACTAGGGCGGGGATAACGCCATCTTACTTTCTACATTTGGTATCAATTGGTATTTCTGTTATATGTGCTGTTCTTTTCAATAAATTTTGGGTTGCCCATCGTTTTTTTACGTCTGCGGTATTAGCTTCTATTTTATGCTAGTAAAACTGTCTATAATTCCGAGTTGATCATGATTCAGATCACATATCTTTCATTCTCCTCTTTCTCAATTTCTGCTCCATTTTTCTTCTCAACCTTTATAATGCACATGGCCGAGTTGACACTTAATTTCTTGTATTCATGAACTATGACAGGATTGTGGATAAAATCAACAACTCCATAGGTCAAGATCCCAATGTAGTTAGTTAAATTGGAGTGCTTGATATCTACGGATTCGAGAGCTTCAAGATCAACAGGTAAAAACCATGGATGAATACCCTATTCAAGATTTAGGTATTGAAATACTTCACCAAACCATCAAGTAGTCTGATATTATGTATTTTATCTGGCAGTTTTGAGCAGTTATGCATAAAGCTAACAAATGAGAAACTGCAACAACACTTCAAACAGGTAAGAAAAATAAAGACAAATCAAGTATGCTGTCATACAAAATCATAGCAAACTGAAATGTTCTTACAATTGGCAGCATGTATTTTGGGGTTCTGTTTTTTTTTTTTTTTTTTTTTTTAAATTTCATTCGAAGGAATAGTTGATTTCATACATTGATCTTTAGGAATAGTTGTTTGTTTGGTTCAAAAATCACAAATTGGGTTTTGATGAAATTGAAATTTGTGATTGATCTTTAGGAATAGTTGTTTGGTTCTAAAATCACTAAATGGGTTTTGATCAAACTGAAAATTGTGATAACCCATTGCTTAAAATTTGAGATTTTGTGAGTTTTGAAGCAAAACCCATATAGTTTTGTTGATTCACAGTAAAATATAGTGATTTGGGTTTCATGAAAAAAGCTACAATTTTAGGAGATGTACTTTTTGCAAAAGTAGTGCCAGGATTATAGAATGCAAATGGTTCTACAAGTGATATTGTGGTAATTCATAAGATTCGTGATCAGGAATGATCCCTCAGCTCAAAAATTTGTTGTATGAAAGACAATGGGGACAAAAATTTGTTGTATGAAAGACAATGGGGACTGTAATGTGACATGTTTTATTGTTAGTTGTGTTTGTGTAGTTATGTTCCTTGATTTTTCTCTGTGTTGATAGGTAAGCACATTGATTTTGGGGGAACATGAAGGTGGTGATGTGAAACAATCATCACTGAGTGCAATAGCTGCAGCAAAGAGCATAAGTGAGGAAAATTCCATTTCTTTATTATTGGCAGGTTCAAGAAGCTGCTAAACTTGCTGCCAAAAGCCATCCTTCGAATCAACTAACGTCAGTTGGATATGATATCACCACTTTGGCTAGCCTCCAATATCTGTAAGTTGCAAAGTAGGGATCGCTAAAAATTATATTCTAAGCATCATAATAGTTAATACTTTGTGATTGGGCTGTGATAATAGGGCTCCTGAATATCAAGTCCATGCCCTCCTTTATTAGACCCTCCCACCTGGTGCCATTGCTATTGTGCAGTCTGCTGCTTTACTCTTTTACGCTGTCTCCCTTCGTCTGAGTTTAGGTTGGCTTAATTTATTAGTTGCTTTTCCTTTGAGTTAATACTGTACAAGTATTAGAAAGTGCTACTGCATTGTCAGAATTGTATGAAATGCAATCTTAAAATTGATTGAAGGAAGCTGCTATTGAATTGTTTATTTAAGTTTGCAATTAAAACACGTCTAGGGCTTGGTACTGGAAAAAATAGCAACTTCCATACATTATTGTAACATATACAAACCCCCGAAATATATGTGAAGAAGTTGATGATCTGAACAGAGTGTGTCAAATGGAGTGTCCAAATGTGTCCGAGTATCCAATACGTTATGGAAGCATAATATCTTATATTTTTGAACATGAAGTGATGTTGTTAGATGGGTAATTTTTTTGGATCAATGACAAAAGATATGGTGCTAAATTTACGTTCCACATACTTCTGAAGGGATTTGCAAAGCAATAGTTTACAAGGAACAGTTCCAGATAGCTTGGGAGATTTGAAGGAGCTTCGATTATTGTAAGCAAATTTCTGTAAAATTGCAATTTTTTTATTTTTATTTGGGTAGATAGTTGTTCTATAACTTGTATGATATTTTGTTATGTAGAAATCTTGAAAATAATAAACTCAAGGGTACCCTGCCAGAGTCATTGAATAGGGAAAGTTTGGAAGTCAGGTATGAGGTTAACCTCACATTGTTTCTATCTATTTGTAGATTTAATCATATTCATGCTCTGTTTTGGTGCAGAACATCAGGAAATTTATGCCTCTCCTTCTTCTTTTTGACATGTAACCAATTCTCAAACAATCATTCAGTAGAGGTGCCTGAGGTTACAATCTTTCTATGACTCATCAAAGTGTCCCTTCATTGACCCTGAATTTAACTGCCAAAAATATGGCAGACCTGACAAACAGTATCTCAAATACAAGCGGAAACCCTTCTCTTGTGATTTGCCAAGGTACCCTTCTCTGTTTTGGCTAAATGGGTATTTTTGTTGAATGAAGGTTCAATGAGTTGGATTTCTTGACAAGATGGAGAGGAAAGAAAATCATGTTTGTGGGAGACTCATTGAGCTTGAACCAGTGGCAATCCTTGAATTGCATGATTCATGCTTCAGTGCCAAATGCAAAGACTAGTGTTAGTAGGAAAGAAATATTGTCTTTAGTCACATTTGTGGTGAGTTTTTCAACATACGTTAGTGTTCTAAAGCAACAAAAACAAATGTAATATCCATTTGTGCATTGTTGAATCTACATTGAATCGAATAATGTTGAGTTTTTTAAGCGATTCTCAATCACGTGTTAGATCGTTTGAGTCACCATAGCTGGCAATCCCCTGCTATGCCTAGCATTGAGCTGATTATGTTTGCACCTATGTCATTTATAGCAGCGATTGTGTTATACCTTTTAATTCTTTTGAGTGTTTGACCCGATGAAATATCCCATTTCAAAGATGAGATGATTGAACATTGCCTTGCTTTCTTTGTTGTGTGAAGGGAATTCTAAGAAAGTAGCTCATCTATGGCAATTGGAAGGAGCTAAGGAATGGCTCCAATTGCTCGAAGCTGATCTAATGGAGAATGGTAGCTTCGATGATGCTGTAATGGGATGTCATGGTGTCTTCCACACCGCCACCCCTGTCTTGACACCCAACATGGTCAAATCTGATCCTAAGGCACGCAACACTGTTTTATCTGTTATTAGTCATTTTCAAGTTGTATCATTTATTCCAGTTTCAATCATACTCAGATGGATCAGTAGGTGATCATAAATTTGACAGCAGTCAAGATTATTCTCTTTGAAAACATCTATTGATCATAACTTGTGTGGTTTTTTTTTTTTAATTTAATTATATAAGTTGCTTACTTGGTTTGACATGTTTCATATCACAGGCTAAAATCTTGGCCCCTGCTATTAAGGGTACCTTAAATGTGTTGAGGTCGTGCAAAAAGAATCCGTATCTTAAGCGAGTGGTCTTAACATCATCATCAACAGCCATTAGGGTGAGAGATGAGGTTAACCCCAACATACCCCTGGATGAAATGTCTTGGAGCTCTGTGGAACGCTGCCAAAGGCTCCAGGTGAATTACAAACTCACTGCAACCTTAGTATAAAAATTTGATGATAATGTGAAACTGACATAAACGGATGAAAAGTATAACAGTATATAGCCTACCAGGCCCTCTGAATTTGCTTTCTGAACGCAAAAAAAAATGGCTATACTGAAACCATAAGTAATCTTTGATGAACCAAGTTTGATACTCCTATGACTAGCAAAAAGATCTTGGATCATTGCATGGATTTGTTGATTTCACTTTTCCTAATATTGTTGCACATTGCCAACAGTAACAATATTATAAAATTGGAAAAGTAATCTTTGTTGATTATTACGTGTGTCACCTTGCCAAAATTAGATTTGGTATGCATTATCAAAAGTTCTAGCTGAGAAGGCAGCATGGGAATTTGCAGAAGAGGAGGGCATAGACTTAGTTACTGTTTTACCCTCATTCATAATCGGGCCAAGTTTGCCACTTGATTTGTCCCTCACTGCTTTTGACATCCTTGGTCTTCTTAATGGTAAACTCTGATTTATTTGGTTGAATGTTTCCTGTCTGTTTTATTATGCAGCTTGGAAGAATGGGTTATGTTCACATTGACGATGTAGCACTTTGCCACATCCTTGTGTATGAAGAATCCAGTGCACAAGGAAGATATCTCTGCAGTTCGGCTGTGCTGGATAACAATGACTTGGCATCCTTTCTAGCTCTCCGCAACTAAACTCAAACTCACAACTAAACTCAAAATCACAACTAAACTCAATGTAGATTCGATGAAATACCACAACTAAACTCAAAATCACATGGCTAATGAATTTAATACTAATGCAAATATGGTCTTTCATTCTGTCAGGTTTAATTGGGCGTCCATCAAGATAATGATGATTCATATCTCCTTTGGCTTCCATCAAGATAATGGCAATGCAGGTCTTCTTCCATCAAGATATTGGACGATTGAAGTGGATGTTATAAAAGTGTTCATTTTTTTTTTACAGTTGTTTGATTATGATGCAGATCGAGTTAAGGTATGCTACTATGCATTGTTGAATCTCAAAATTGAACTACTGCAAAAACTGTTTTGGTTCATTTCTTTGGTGATATAGTTTTGTCATTTAAAACATGTTCAAGTGTTGGGCTTATTAGTTCAGAAGGCAGTGAGAAAATGGATGGTCATTTTACCTATGCTAATCGCTTCTGTATACCATTGTTTTTGTTTTGAGTATCCTATAATTTGCTAGACACGTCTTCTATGGCCATGACCCCATGACACCAAGTTTGACTAATGTCAAACATTCATCTACACAATCACACCACTAACAACTCACTGTAACATGCTGATCTTAGGCGATCCTGAGATAAGAGTGTGCAATTAAGTAATTTAGCTAGCTTACTTGAGAACTTGTGGGAAAAGTTTATGATTTTGTTTTGGAAGAAAATTTGGTCTATAGAAGAGGGGCAAAATTAATGAATGTGCGTCACTACTTGCAGGTTAAGAAGGCTCTCAGAGGTGTCAAAGTGGAGATTACACAGGGGAAATGTACGACGAAAATATCGTGTTTCTGGGTTGACTTCACAACCTACCACGGAATTGATGTAGGATTCTTTATCAATATTACTTTTCGGTTCTTTTATTCACCGTTATTTTAAGTTTTACATCTTGGGCCATAGATTCTCAATAAATCCCTTTTTAACAGTTTTCCAGTTGATGCACAAATGAATATGAAATCAGTTGTTGAATATTTCCAAGAGATGTATAGCTTCACCATTCAGCATTCTCATCTTCCTTGCCTTCAGGTAGGAAGTGACAAGAAGGCAAATTATTTGCCAATGGAGGTGAGTTCAAAATCTTTTTAACATACTGTATATAGCTATTTTATTGATTGTGGTTATGGATTTGTCTATCTGTGTACTTATTGTCTTCTCATAATTCAATTATCAACTGCTAACGTTGCCAGGCTTGTAAAATTGTTGAGGGACAAAGGTATACCAAAGGTTGAATGACAAGCAAATAACTTCCTTGTTAAAAGTTGCATGCCAAAGACCTCGAGCGAAAGAAACAGACATTCTACAGGTCATTCTTTATAAACCTATATCAAGTGTTTTCATAAAGCAACATTTCTTTTGGAAATATTTTTCATAGCTATACTGCTCGAGATGGCCATAGTAGTGAAATTCCTTTGCATTTTTTCATGACAAAAGTTCAAGTGGTAGAAATGTTAAACACATGAAGCGGACATTGATATTTTTCAGACAGTTTATCAAAATGGATATGAGCAAGATCCCTATGCAAGAGAGTTTGGCATCAACATTAGTGATAGTCTTGCATCAGTTGAGGCTAGAGTGCTTCCTGCCCCATGGGTAACTAGAAATTGATTATTTGATTCTTGTTGTTCTTTTGCATCAATCTCTTCTCTGATTTATGTGCTCACACTTTCTTTGTTTGTGTTGTTTTCTGATAGTTGAAATATAATGATAACGGAAAGAAGAAAGAGTGTTTGCCTCAAGTCGGTCAATGGAATATGGTGAACAAGGTATCATACATTCATATTATTTATTTTATGTTAAACATACTGCAAATGAAAGGTGTTGCTAACTTTACCTGTTTTTATTGAAAAATTACAATATAGTGAACCTGGTTCCGATGTTTTTTATTTGATACAGAAAATGATAAATGGAAGCACTGTAAATTATTGGGCTTGTATCAACTTTTCACAAGGTGTTCAAGATAGCACTATTCGTGGTTTTTGTCAGGAGCTGGCACACACCTACCAACTCTCAGACATGGTAAGTTTTCTGATTCGGTAGTCCTATTGATCTTTGGCATGTTCTAATTTTCTTTGTTTCTATTTTTGGTGGGTCGTCTCTGATGAATTTGCACCCGTATGAGTAAATATATGCCCCCATCCCTAATGGACTTAGTGGCCTAAACTGACACATTGTTCTTTAATTATAGGAATTCAACCGTGAACCAGTCATTCCTACATATTCAGCTAGACCCGATCAAGTAGAGAAAGCATTAAGATATGTGTTCAATGCAGCAATGAGCAAACTAAGGCAAAGAAACTGATAAATCCTGAAAATTCAGTGCCAACAAACTGGATGCCTATTGGTGATCAAATACTTATGACGGCTAATATAGTCCTTGCATATGTTGCTGGAGTAGCACCGTCTGGCAAGGCGTATTCTTATCCTGGAAAGATGTTAGATGATGATGCAGTGCCTGCAAACACTTCTTCTGGTAGGTAAGGGTACTGTAATGAACATTTTTGAGTTCTTTTCCTTGACCATTTTATAAGGTTAATGCATGAAATATGAACTCATGGTAGGGTTGAGTTAACTTTTTATTCTGAGTTTAGTTAGATTTTCCCTTTTTGCAGTATCCTCAAGAGTGATCACCAAAGCAACGTGAACTATGCTTGGAATGAAGTAAGAGGAAAACTTTTCGATGCACTTGATGCTGTTCAACATGACAAAAGTTTAAAACATAGAATGGATGAATATGAAAAATACAAGGATGTATAAGGATGCACTGCCTATGTTGCAGGTCTTAATATATGGTTGTTACCGTAGAAAATTATACTGTGCTTTGAGTTTATTTGTTACTGAAGGAGATTTTAGTAGATGATATGAAATTAGAAAATTTACTGTCTGTTTTTTCTGTCCCAATGACGGGTTTTTATTTTTATTGATTTTTTTTCAGTATGTTAACATAACCGGCGCTTTGAAAGCGCCATTAAAATGTAGGGTGTTTATAGATTTGTTAAGACAATCGGCGCTTTAAAAGCGTCGCAAAACATATTTTGCGGTGCTTCTAAAGCGCCATTAAAAGATTGCAAAATATTGAGTTTTACATAACCGGCGCTTTTAAAGCGCCATTAAAAGTTATAATTACGGCGTTTCCAATCAAGAGAAAATGTAATATTCATTTATTTAGCGGCGCTAATATAAGATTTTGCGGCTCTTTGAAAGCGCCGCAAGTGTACACTTTTAACCGGCGCTTTACACTAAGCGTCGTTAATCTTTTGGTGGCACAGTTCTTTGCCGGCGCTTTCACGACGCTTCTGAAAATGTCGTTAATGCTCTAAACCGGCACATTTATAGCTTTACCGACGCTTTCGAAAACGCCGCTTAAAACAAATTTGTTGTAGTGGATGTTGGTATACTTGGTCTAATATTGAGTACAATTAGCACATTTGATTTAGCAAATCACACGGATGGACTTATGAGAGAGGTACTTTATTCATATATATTTTATATATTGCTTAGTTGGTAAAATTTTTATAAAAGCATGAATGATCAGCTGTTGTACCAAACTAGGTCATGGGACATTAACTCATATAAAACATAGTCTAATAACTAAACCTTATTTTTCCTATTGGGATTTTTTTTTTTTTTAAATTGGGTCATTGTCCCTTTTTATTTATTTAGTAATCTATGCCCGAAGGCTACATAACTGACCCTATAGGGTTTACCAAACCAGGCCTGAAGGCTACAATATTGTTGCCACTCAATATCCTCATTGCCTCCATATCGCATTGAGACTTACTTTAGCTCTGATCCATTGCCTCCACCTTGCATGAAGACTTGCTTTCACTTCGCTTCCCTCTTATCTAGTCCATCTAAGCAGCTACATCCAATACCCGAAGGCTTATCAACGGTGGAGCAAATGTGCTCATAATAATCTGGTGAAAACTCACAAAATCCTAACTGGTGAATGTCAAACCCGCGACCTCTCAAAAGAGAGTGGATGTTCGACCAACTGAGCTGCAATTGGTGGAGCTATTGGGAATATAGATGCTCCTTTAACTATTAAATGCATCACATTGTCATGACCATTTCTATTTAGAAATATACATTGATAATGTTATGATAAGGCTGTGGTGGTTTAACTCCCACGTCTTGGGTTCTATACCCACCAGCGGCACGCTTGCCTTTCCAAAAAAAAAAAAAAGTATTAGTATCTTTGGGATCAAAAAGCCCAAGGAGCTTATTTATTTATTTATGTATTTATTATCTTCCTATTATGGTACTGTACCTCAAAGCTCAAGTTTAGGTAGTTTGGAGAAGTTGATGAGAGTTTAGACTGCTTTATTTTGAAAATACCTTTGAACATGAAATTCTTACATAGATATTGATGGTGAAAAATCATGTTCACCTTGACTGACTTGCATAGGGAACACACGTGAGCCAAAGACTACCGTTCTGGTGGCCAATGACACTCTAATGCTTGAGTCAAACAAGGCTTGAGAAAGGTGTAATGTTGTAAATTGGGTTATGTAGCATACCTTTGTTCATCAACCTTATGTCCTATTTATCATGTGAGAGTCCTTGTTCTGCTAGGCCTTTAGTGGCGTAGTTTAGGCAAAAATATATTGTTGGAGATTTTTTCTTTGTTAGGAGTGATCCATGCAGGAGAGTTTCCCAACCCGACATATGCTCCTAGATTTGCGGGAGATTCTTCCTTTTTTAGTGTTGTCCATGCAGAGGAGTTTCCATGCACAACTTATATCCGGGTATTTATTTCCTAATCGAAGTCGATGTATTGCTGGCTTGCTCATCTTAGATCGATCCCCCAGATACTTGTCTTATTAGGTCTTACGGGTATTGGGCTTGACCATGTGATGTATGGACTTATTAGGCCCATGTTTTTTGGGTCCAACCTCCAGAACCTTGCCTCAGTGGGCTTCGTGTGGTCTGGGCTTTGCTAGATTGGGCCTGCTTTGCTCTGTTGACGAGATCGTCATGACACGTGTATGGCGCAAATTGCTGGATTGTTTGGTGTATCATCAGCTGCTCCCCCTGAATTAGTGGGCCATCTTGTCGGTCCACTAAGTCACTTCAATAGGAACTGTACAATCTTGATGATTGAGCCCAAAAAGGGGCGCGAATCTCTGGCTCTAAATAAATCGCCATCTTTGTTGAGGAGAGTTTTTTTTACTAATGTAGTCTTTCTGAAACTCCTTCTTGTTTTCTTACTTCTGCTTTCTTGTCTCTATTTTCGCAAGTGTACTCAAAATTTCATACTCTCTTCCATGGCAGACCAAGTTGAGCTTACTCTCGAACACGAGTTGTCCTATGCTTGCCACTAGTTTTTTCGGGACCGATTAGTTGATGAATCCGGTCTATTTAAACTTCGGGATCAATACCGGATTCTTGAAGACCTGGAACTTACCCTATGTGGTTCTGAATGAACCTCGCTGATGCCTCCGCAAGGTTCATCGCCTTGTACGAAGGCATGTTTCAATTTGGACTCCGCTTTCCGATTTTGGAAGATATTTTATGATTTCTAGCGTATCTTCGCTTTCCTCCCACTCAGATGGTACAAAACAGGTTCAGAAGCTTGATTGTTGTTTTTATCAGGGTGAAGGATGTTGAAATTTGGTTGACCGTCGGGTGGTCCATCGGTTGACTTTCGCTTGGTTGAATGCTCATGGAACATGTCAGTTGACCAAGCCAGATTGCCCAGGTCCACTGTCGAACAATTTCAAGTCCAGCTAGAAGTATTGTTTTCTTGCTTCTTCGGACTCTTCATACTTTAAGCTGGAGGGTTGTCCGCTTGTCAAATTCTTCAAATTTGATTGTAGTAAGCATAATGTTCTTCTTCCTTTTTCTTGTCCGATCATTGTGGATGTTTCATTGAATTGTTGTTTTATTTCCTTGAAGAGAAATTTATGGCTCCAGTTTTCACTAAGGAAGAGGAGTCGATAATGAAAAAGTTCAATGAGCTCTCTTTTATAATCATCGAGGAGGTTTTTGTTTCGAACAACATCATGCGGAGTGGGTTGTTCGAGAACTTTCATAAAGCTCCCACTTTGTTCAGAACTTCAACTAAGGAGGTCAACAATCGTCGTTCAAAGAAAAGAAAGCTGACAATGTCTAGCCTGACGAGGCAGGCTGAGTTGGAGGCAGTCCTGCCACCCATTACTCGGCTCAAGAGGAAGTGTGCTAATCTCAAGACTACTTCTTATATGTTGATTCCGTTGGAGAAAGAGGTGACCATCACGGAGCCTGGATATGCTCAGTCTGCCCATGAGATGGTTATGAAAAGCGGGGTGATTTGCCCGAATCTCCTGCCCTCATTGTTGGCCTAGAGAGGGATGATTCAGAGTTGGGGCACTGGTGGCGTTGAAGCTTTGCAACCTGCTCTGCCCTCAGATGGATCCTGCTACTGAAGTTATTAACACTCCCTTCCTCGTTCTGTCGAAGCGATCATTCTAGGGAGTGGATCTCCTTCCTCTCTCCCACCCTCAAATCCTAATGCTAGTCATCGAGCCGAGTCTCCAGTTAAGAAGGCTTCAACTGCAGAGAGGAAATCCTCGAAGGGTCCCTAGGGGACAATGATGACATCCAGAGGTGGAGGGGGTGTATCTTTCGATTAGAATGAGTTGCATCCCGACGCCCACACTAGAATGCATGCCTTAGAGAAGGCTTTTGCTAAATTGTTGAAGTCATATTCTGACACGCTTTATCGAATAGACTCCGTAAATAAGCTGCTAGAAGAGTCTGGTGCTGGGATAGATTTCGAGTTATTGCAGGTCGATCTTGAGGCCAAGCTGGAGGCCTAAGTGGCTGAGCTAAAAAAATTTGCTTGGTGTCTGCTGAAGTGGTGTTGGGTGTACTCGGGAAGAACTGAAATGAGTGAAAGAGGTGGCGGGTAAGGTGCATACTGATCTGCAAGCCCGGGCTGCTGAAAGGGAGCAAACTGAGTCAAAATGGTCTGCCTTATGCCAAAATCTTGAATTCGATGTTGCCGGCGAACTTCGTTGTGTTCGCGAAGTGGAGGATTGAGTTGCCTCTATGCAGAATGAGTTGAATCCGCTAAAACAACACTGGCAGTGGAGCGGTTTCAAGTGGTTGTGTTTATGGACAAGCTGAAAGAAGAAGATAAGAGCCAGGCAGAGTCCGAAGCTCATGAACAGAAGCGTCAGGCAACTATGGACTTTGTCGAGGTTGTCCGAAGCTCACGAACAGAAGTTGTCATCACTAGTCTTTACGAGTTGACTAAACTTTGGCTAGGTGCGGCCATCATTGTCTATAGAAGAACAATGAACCCCGACAAGCCATCATGATCAGGCTACATTAGTGCTGACTAGACTCCCATTTTCTAAGCCATCATCATCTACGCTTGGTGAACTAGGCGCTTAAGCGAACCAGAAGCTATCGTCATCAGTCGGAACTGACTAAGCTTTGGTCAGGTTCAACGACCATTGTCTATAGTTGGATAATGATCCCTGGCAAGCCATCGTGATCAGGCTCGATTGTTAGACTCCCACTTTCTAAGCCATCATTATCTGTGCTTGGCGAACTAGGCGTTAGAGCGGACCAGAAGCTATTGTCATCAGTTGTCACTGACTAAACTTTGGTCGGGTTCATCGATCGTTGTTTTGTAGTTGGACAATGATCCTTGGCAAGCAATCATAATCAGGCTCCTTGAGCTCTGACTAGACTCCCACTTTCTAAGCCATCGTTATATGCATTTGACGTAGTAGGCGTTAAAGCGAACTAGAAGCTATCGTCATCAGTCAAAACTGACTAAGCTTTCGTAGGGTTCGGCGATCATTGTCTGTAGTTGGACAATGATCCCTAGTAAGCCATCGTGATCAAGCTTCATGAGCTCTAACTAGACTCCCACTTTCTAAGCCATCGTCATCCGCACTTGACGGACTAGGCGTTAGAGCGAACAAGAAGCTATCGTCATCAGTCAGAACTGACTAAGCTTTGGTCAGGTTCGATAAGTCTGACTTGGTCATCCTGACTTATGTAACTCATTGAGTTGTCTGACATGGTCACCGGTTCAGCGGATTCGATATGAAAATCAGATAGTAATAGATTGATTGGATATCCAACTAGATTTGATGAACAATGATATAACTTTAGTAAAAGCAAATACCCTTTATTGATAATATTTTTATGGCGTTCTACATTCCATGGCCGCTTAAGGCTTTCACCATTCATGTCTTCCAACCAATATGTTCCTGGCCTATTTACCTCGGTCACTTTGTAGAGGCCTTCCCAATTCGGGTTTAGCTTGCCCGTGTCTAGTGTTTTTCTGAGTACCCAGTCTGCCACTTTGAACTAGCGTGGCTTGACTTTCTTGTTATAGTACCAAGTCATTCTTTGTTGGTAGGCAACGATCTTGGCGGAAGCATGATCACTCCTTTCTTCAAGGAGGTCTAACCCGACGCGCAATGCTTCATCATTGTCTTTCGGCCTGAACTCCTCCATTCGAAAAATTGAAATTTTTAGCTCTACTGGGACCATTGATTCTGATCCGTAAGATAGGGCAAAAGGCATTTCCTCCGTTGGGGTTCTTTTGGTGGTCCGGTATGCCTAGAGGATTCCTGATAATGCCAAAACCCATTTTCCCTTGACCGCGTCAAGTTTTCTTTTTAACACTTCCAAGATCATCTTATTGGTAACTTCTGCCTTGCCATTGGCCTGTGGGTGCCCTGGCAAGGAAGAGTGGAGGTTGATGGCAAGATCTTCGCATAGCTTTTCAACATTTATGCCTTCGAATTGGGTTCCATTGTCGCTGACTTGTGTCCTTGGATTTCCGAATCTACAAATGATGGAGGCCCATATGAATTTCTCGATTTTATTTTGGTCTATCTTAGACAAGGGCTCGACCTCAACCCATTTGGTGAAGTAATCAACTACTACGAGGAGGAACTTCTTGTTGGTTGAGACGAGGAGTGGCCCGATGATGTCCATTCCCCATTGCGCGAATGACTATCGGTTGGTCATCATAGTCAAGGGCTGAGCGAGCATGTGTACGTACGGTGCAAACCTCTAACATTTGTCGGATGTTTGGACTGTGTCTGTGGTGTCCTGCTGCATCTTCGGCCAATAGTACCTTAAGGTTAGGGCTTTGTGGGCCAAATTTCTCTCACCTGGGTGATTCCCACAGATGCCATCATGAATCTCTCTAAAAACATGGTTCACCACTGAGGGGGTTAGGCATCTGAGTAGGGGTCCCATGGCTGACCTTCTATATAACTTGTCATTTAGGAGAGTGTATCATGTTGCTCTGTTTTTCAACTTTCTATCTTCTGTCTTCTCAGCTGGGATGACTCCGTTCTTGACGTACTCAGTGATGGGTCCAACTTGTCTTCACATCTGTCACGTAGATGTCGTTGGACTCTTCTTCTTCCAGACTCGATTGTTCTTGGAATTCGATGAGTCCATCTGAAATCTCAGTCGTAGCTGAGGCCTTCTTGGCCAGTGTGTCTTACTTTCATTGTCATCTCGGGGACACTATCAGAATTCCAACCTTTTGAATCCACTCACGGCGTTGATTACCTTCTCGCGGTAAGCCATCATCCGGGGATCTTTGTTGTTGATCTCCCTTTTGACTTGATTGACTACCAGGCATAAGTCGCTATACGCAGTTAGCTCATCTATCTCGATCCCATTGGCGAGCCTTTGGCTGAGCAAGAGGGCCTCGTATTCTTTTTCATTATTTGAGGTGGGAAAGCCGAACATGACAGCTTTTTCCAAGGTGAACCCGCATGGAGAGCGGAGAGTGATTTCAACTCCGTTTACTGTAGATGACCCGTCACGGCAAAGAATCCATCCTTGGTCGTCTGACCTCTGTTCTTGGTTGTTTGACTCTTGTTCGTCACCACCACTAAGTTCGGCAATGAAGGTCGCCAACGCTTGAGCTTTGATGGTTGTTTTTGGAGCATAATTGATATCAAACTCCCTAGTTCCACGGACCATTTAACCATCATGCCTGACAATTTTGACTTGTGTAACACTGTGTAAAGTGGATGTTTGGTCAGGACCGTTATAGAGTGGGCCTGGAAGTAGGGTTGCAGTTTCCTGGAGGAAACGATCAGCGCCAGAGCTAGTTTCTTTAGATCAGGGTAGTTTTCCTCCACTTCTACAAAGGTTTTACTGGAATAGTAAACCGGTCTTTGTACTCCTTTATCGTTCCATACAAGAGCTGAACATACAATGTGCTTTGAGGCAGATAAATATAAGTAAAGTGTCTCTCCTGGCACCTATTTCGAAAGTAGTTTCATACTTCCCATGTATGCTTTCAAACTTGGGAAGACTCGCTTGTACTCGTCATCCCATCTGAAGCCTTTGATTTCTCTCAAAATTTTCAAAAAAGGGAGGCATTTGTCGGATGATTTGGAAATAAACATGTTGAGTGTTGCCACCCTCCCAGTCAAGTTCTGAACTTCTTTAATGGTGGTCGGGGACTTCATATCGAGAAGAGCATGAATCTGCTTTGGATCGGCCTTTATCCTTCTTTGGTTTACCATGTAACCTAGGAATTTGCCTGACTCAAACCTTTTATTGTGCCATGCATGTTGAAGTCACACATAGAGTTAATTACTTTTATTATATAAGGTAAATGAGACAGAAGATGCACCAGGTACGAAAAACACTACTACTATACTCTGTCCAAAATCACTTTCTCCCTCAGTTAACTGACTTAAGCATCGGAGTGCCTTTAGTCACTAAATAGGTGGTCTTTAGCAATCTAACCCTATTTTACATGTCAGATTTTAAAGAGAACAAATTTGGACGCATCAATTTGGCTCCGTCCGTGGGGAATGACAATTTCCTTTAAAAAAAGTTGGTAGTTTTCGTAGAACGAATCAACAACTAAAGATATAGTGTAAATGAAACCCGCTACAAACTCTCAGGTTAGGTAAAACTCAACTGCCAAGTGGACACATCCTTAATCCAGCATTTGGTGGACCAGTTGTGCAAAATAGTGAATTGCCACCGCGAGATATGGTATCCCACACCACTCAACTGGAACCCCAACAAGCCGCTACTCTTGGGGGAATGATTATGGATCCTTGTGTGGATCGGCTTTTGGCCCATATGGCCCAACTCACCAAAGTGGTCGAAAGGCTCACACAAGAACGTGTTCAACCTGTGAGCACGTCAGAGATCCACCTAAGTAGAGTTCTACCAATTGTCTTCGGGATAACCAAGAAGCCCCTGCAGAACTATGAAGATTAAACCTTGAAAGAAATGAACCTTAGGACGATGGATCCAAAACTGGTGGACTTCTTTCACAAATCCCATTCAGGATTGGAGTCACAGATCCAAATATGTTGTATGAACTTTCCATGCCACCGTTCTTCGACCGGATCATGAACACCCATCTGGCCAAGAAGTTCATCTCACCAAAGTTCGAATCTTATGATGGCCCCACCGATCAATCAGATCATCCGCGCCAATTTCACCATATGATGGTGCTAAAAGAAAGCTTAGACTCTACCATGTGTAGAACCTTCCCAACCAACCTCATATCCACGATGATAAATTGGTTTAACATCCTTTTTCCATGATCGATAAACTCCACCTAGGCACTGGCCACAACCTTTACTACTAGATTCATTGATAGTCGGTGGATTATAAAGGGTCCACACTATTTGCTTCATATCAAGCAAAAACCTGACAAGACTCTAAGAGAATATGTGACACGGTTCACTGACGAGTTGACCATAATTGACTGATGCAGTATGATACAGTTGTGACAACCCTTACCTCCATACTCAAGAAAGGACAGTTATACAACTTTCTAACTCTAGAGCCTCCAAAAAGCACGACAACCCTATTAAGGAGTGCACAAAAATACATCACTATTGAATAAATATGGGCTACCAAGAAGAACGATTATGACAAAAAGATTTTCCCAAAGAACCAGGAAATGAAAGACGACGGGAGGCGAGACGATAGGCCACGAACAATGGTCCTCCCAAAAGGCTTCGAACCAGTAGTAGGTCCAAATATGGAAAATGGGATTTTGAGAAGCTAAAGTTGGGTATAGTAAAGCCCGAATGGTCAACTAATGCGGTTGACACAAAGTACAGATCGTACACCGCTTTAAAAGCAAATATGGCAACGATTTTGAAGACCATGAAGAATTGGGAAGACGTCAAGTGGCCACCCAAATTGAGGGAGATCCGTAAAGACGAGATAAGAACAAATATTGTTCTTTTCAGAAAGACCATGGACACGATACCGAGGATTGCCACAATCTAAATAATGAAATCTAATATTGGGTCCAAAAGGGACGACTCGGTGAGTTTATCGGACTAAATGAAAAAAGTTTAATGCAAAAGAAAAGGTGGACCCTACATCAGGACCAGATGGATAAACAAGAGGATTGATATACAACTTACATAAAATGATCGGAGATCGGAGACAGTCTAACCGATCACGAAAGCAATATGTTAGAAAATTGTGGACAAGAACACGTCACCATGATTTTTTTGCCCAGTGCGCAATAATAAACCGCCCAATCCCTACTCTGAAATTTTCAAAAATAGATACACAGGGTGTTCATTTCCCTTACAATGACGCCGTGGTAATATTAGCTTTAGTAATGAAATGAGAAATCAAGCGAGTACTCATTGGTACGAGCAATTCTGCCAACCTCTTATACTTGGCAGCATTCTGCAAAATGCAATTCAATGTGGAAGGACACACACCCACTGACCAACCTATGGTGGGCTTCAGTGGTGAACAATGCTACCCACTCGGGGGAGTCTTGTTGCCAATTAACAGGAGCACCAGGCAAACAATGAGTTATTTTAATGAACTTCTTTATCGTCGATGCCTCATCAACATACAACATGCTTCTAGGGAGATCCTGGCTGCACGATATGGGTGCAGTATCCTTCACCATACACCATTGCCCCAAGTATCATGATGATGATATTGAGGTCATTAGAGGTGATCAACCAACTGCACGCGAATGCCACTATGCAGCAATGAAAACTCCCAACAAATAGCAATCCCAGTCAGAACTAAGGGAGCCATCATAGCAACCATCCAGTCCACTGCAGGGGGATTAGTCCCTCCCAGACAATTATACAACCCAACCAGTCCACGTGGACGACCAAAGACTGGCCAACCGGAGGTAGAGACGACACCAATCCACCTTGATGGTCTGAAAGTCAACAAAACCGTTTGAATCAGATAAAAAATTCACCTGGAGCTTGCCAAATAAATGATCCAACTGCTGAAAGACAATCATGATGTATTTGCTTGGACAATGAAGGACATGGTGGGTATTAACCCCTTCATCATCACACATAGACTGCAAGTCAACCTAGACAAAAAGATAATCCGGCAAAAAAGAAGGCTAGTTGCTCCAGAATGCAATTTGACCATCAATGAGGATGCACACTACTTATAGAATGCAGGAATGATAAAAAAAAGTCACACTACCCAGACTGGTTAGCCAATACAGTTCTGGTTAAAAAGGAAAATGGGAAGTGGAGGGTCTGCGTGGAGTAAATGAATTTCAACGAAGTCTGCCAAAAAGATAGCTTTCCACTTCCACGCATAAATCAGATAGTGGATACTCCCACCGGACATGGACTTCTCAGCTTCATGGACGCATCAGCTTTGCACCATCTGTGGGGAAAGAAATTGAATTTTTGTCTCATGCTCTTCTGTAGATAGTTGCAAGTTGTTCAGGTTCCTGGAGGTCCTGAACGACCTGAGAATAGGTTTATAGTAAAGGTTGAAATACGCAGACTCCATAGAAGTATAGAACCAGGCCATCTGCCAGAACTTGAAACCATTTTATGGCTTGCCCGGACAAGCAAGCAAAATTAGGTAGAAGACATAATTTTTATTTAACTTCAACATCATAAGAGAATGTAACACATTTTCATTCAAATGGATCCCAACTTGAAGAGCCTTCACCAAAGTACCAACCAAAACCATCCAGCCATTGGGAACCAATTGAGCAGGTGGAATACCGATAAAATCCAATAAGCCCATATGAACTCCAGAACTGGGAAACGGAGAGCAGTCCTAAACATTCTAGGGTACAGGGCTATGTACACAGCCTTTGGCTGGATAGGGCTATCATCATTTCCTGGCAGCACGAGATGCAAGTCGGACGAAATAGAATATACATGGCCTGGGTTGCTAACATCAAATCAAAGAAATCTACAACGGCAGCCAAATGTTCGTCACTTAGAGATCTCTTGAGAGTCATGGTGAAAAGTTTGTTAACTTAGAAAGTAAGAGGAAAAAGAACAAATAAGCTCTAAAATGAAAGATGGCGTAAAGAAGATAACACAACTTTCTAACACCCTTATATAGGGTTGGGCAACAAAAAGTCAACAAATGAAAGATCGTGCTGGAAATGATGGCTACAAGAAACCCTAAAATCATGCCAAAACGAGCTCATTGATGGCGTAGTGGAATAAAAGCCGAATTGTGGCAATTGAGTCGACAATTGTTAATGGTGTTAAATGTTGCACAAAGAATTAATGATGAACCTTGATAACCCACCACCGAACAGTTAGTGGCCATGCAAGCGAGCCCACTAACTAGGGGGAGTACTTGATGATATACATCAAATAGTCCTTTGATTGCAACCATACATGTGGCACAAATATCCCTCATAAGGGGCGTACGGTTCAAAACAAAAACGGATAACCGGTCCAGTCACTAAAGCTCAAATAGGCATTTAGTAATGGACCACGACCCAGGTTAAGGGCCCAAATCTCAAACACCACAAATCTCTCCCTCGAAGGACAAAGACGTTACAAAATAGAAAAGTCATATCAGTCAATTTTCTCCCAATGACATATCTTAATGAATGATGGGACCGTTGTGAGAAACGTCTCCCTTCATTGCGCCCATGGATGCTTAAGTCATGCACAAAGTTAATTACTCTTATTATATAAGGTAAACGAGAGAGAAGAGGCATCGGGTATGAAAAACAATACAACTATACTCTGTCCAAGTTCATTTTCTCCTTCAGTTAACTGACTTAAGCATCGAAATGTCTTCAACCACCAAACAGGTGGTCATTGACAATTTTGGTCAGATCTTAATGAGAACAAATTTGGACGTATTTTAATGAAGGAGGAAATTGTTATGAGAAACATCCCCCTTCATTGCGCCATGCATGCTTAAGTCACGCAAAAAGGTAATTACCCTTAATATATAAGGTAAAGGAAAGAGAAGATGAGCCAAGTATAAAAAATACTACAACTGTACTATGTCTAAGTTCATCTTCTTTCTCAGTTAATTAACTTAAGCATCAGAGTGTCTTCGGCCACCAACAAGGTAGTATTTGGCAATCTAACCCTATTTGTAGGTCAGATCTCGAAGAGAACAAATTTAGACACATCTGTCTAACATTGTAAATGTGAATTATTGGATGTATATCACTACACCAAATTGGCATTTTTGTAACAACTCCCAAAACAATATCACTTTTGAACTGTAAGAGTCCACCAAACAATTATTAGATGAAAATCAGTTTTCACAAAAAAGTGATACAATAAAATGGATTGCCATGAATAGTATCACTTGTAGGGCCATACTCTTCATGGTGATATAATTATTGTATCACTTTTATTTGTGAAAATGTGTAAAATTATTTGATAGACTGTTACAGCTTAAAAGTGATATCGTTTTGGGGGTTGTTGTAAAAATGTCAATTTAGTGTGTAGTCTGTAAATCAAAAAAATGTTGCATAGTTATTTCATTCCAAATCAATGGTAAGGTTCAGAAAGAGCATGTTAGCCCCATGTGGTTACCAAAATTAATTAACAAGGCAGAAGTCCCTTGTGTGGAGGAACAAAAAAAAAAAAAAAAAGAAGCTGAATCTTTGAATAGGTAAGAGGGAATAAAGAACAATTGACCAGCCACTTGCGTGGAGGAAAATAAAAGAACATGCGCAAATGAAGCTTAGTCCCATAGTGATTATCAAGGTCAGGATGAGAAGTGTTTGGTATAAAACACAGGAGGGAAATTCTTGCTCATACATGCATTTCCTATTCAACTTTTCTTCTCAAACATGACAGTGCCGGAATCGAACCTAATATTTTGCATTGACAAAGATGAACTGAATAAGGGAGGCATCATTTTCTCTGAAAATAAATACAAGTATTTGATGCAGCTTATCTTTGCCCAAATCGCTATGATTTCATTGGCATTTAACATAGTTCAGTTTATTATCAAACCTCTTGGTGAAACTCCCACCGTGGCGTACCTTTTAGTAAGTTCCTCCAAAAACTGGAACTGGCATTCACTACTGCAAAATCCACTCATTTGGTTGTTTCCTTTGCTTGAAATGTGCCATCCGAAATTTTAATCAACCTGGCAGCCAACTATACTAATATATATTTAACTTTGTATACATATGTGCACGTTAATTTTGAGCAGAAGTGAGCAACCAAGTAAGCCTTCTTTCAAGTTTTTTCCAACCCAATACATATTTCTATTTGTGTTTTCAATTTTAGTTTGCAGTTTTTCGACATACAATACAAAATTTGTGATGCATTAGCATGCTTACTTGCTCATAAATTTATGTTTTGCACGTGTTCATTACTTCTCTATCACCCTTTTCTTAATACATAAAATTACATGTATTTTGTCTACTTTTTTTTCTGACATTTTGGTTCATATAAAAAGTTTTATTTTATTTTCAACGACATTAAAACAAATTTTCAAATGTATTTGTACGGGAAAAAAAATTTCCCCCTTTTTAACAAAGTAAAAATATGCATGCAACACATTTGTAAGAAAAATGAACATTTTGCATGGTTTTTATTGTGATAATACACATTCGGATTAACACAAATAATGGATCAAGAAAAACTTCACATATTATATTCTCACTAAGTAATGGTGCCATTTTCCTCCCACTAAAATAGATTGCTATAAGATTGAACAATGTAAGATTCTTTTTCTGTAGCTTTTTCACTACAATGCAGAGCACTGTCGAAGATTCTTCATTGTGATCTTAAACATATGAAAAACAAACTGCCATTGGATAGATATGAATATTGGCATTTTGGAGATATATTTTATGATCATATATTTGTGTTAAGGAATTCTATCATATACTTTCCATTTAATGCAAATTTGTTCATCACTTTTTGGCAAGTTATAATTTGATGATCTCATCATAGGTTGGCCTCACGTTTGGAATGTCTGGTTTAGGACAATTAGATTGGTTTCAATCAATGTTTATTCCATGGGAGGGATCCAATCAAATTGAAACAATTGGATTATTTGCGGTCATGGTGTATCTCTTCTTAGTTGGAGTAAAAATGGACCTTAGTATTCTCAAAAGGTCGTCAAGAAAGGCATGGGTTATAGGGATCTCAGCCTTCATCAGTCCATTGATTTTAACAGTTCCTTTGGCGTTCATCTTGGATTCTTCCAAAAACTATGAAGACACTAAAAACTTGCCTCTAGTTGCAGTAATGGCGTCTGCATCCTCTTTCCATGTAGTCAGTTGTCTTTTGACTGATCTCAAGATCCTTAACACAGAGCTAGGGCGCCTGTCTACGACTGCATCAACAATAAGTGGCATGTGTAGCTGGATCATATTAACAATTTCCTTTGCAGTGGTGCAACAAAACTCCAAGGAAAGAAAGGAAGTGCGTTATGCAGAGTTATATTTTGTGCTTTCTACTTTTTTTATAATCATATTCATTGCAATTGTGCTACGAAAGTATGTGACTTGGATTATCAAGCACACTCCAAATGGTGAGACTGTGAAGGACATTCATGTAGTTGTCATTTTACTTATGATCTTTGGAACAGGCTACATAGGAGAGATTTTTGGTTTACATTGCTTATTTGGGCCTATGATATTTGGTTTGGCCATACCAAATGGTCCACCTATTGGGTCAGCATTGACCGAAAAATTAGAATATCCCATTATGTCGATCTTATTGCCAGTCTACTTCTTAGCTGTTGGTACTAAGGTAGATTTGTTCTTTTATGATTTTTCAATGGCTCCTAAGTGGACATTGCTTTTATTATCACTTGGTTCATTTGGAAAGCTCATTGGAGTTATAATTCCTTGTCTCATCTACCAAATTCCCATGAGAGATGCTGGTATACTTGGTCTAATATTGAGCACACTTGGCACATTCGATTTAGCAAATTACTCGGATGGATTTATGAGAGAGGTACTTATTCATTTATATATATTTTATATATTATTTAATTGGTAAATTGTTTTTGCAAATGGTTTTACATCACTCCATTCACAAATCAATATGTTTGATTTTGCAGTTTTTTTAATGTTATATCAGAGTCTTGCGAAACTAGTAACTAGAAAAACTTTGACTATGTATTTAACAATCACTAAATACGTGCTCTACTTGCATGTATGCGCAAATAAAATTTTGATCACAAGTTCTCTCAAAGACCTGAAAACTCCACTATAAGTTATCATTTTTGTAAATTTTCTGAGTGATGGCAATTTTCTTTTGTTGATTTTGCTATATTTTAGCTCATGCTTTAATTTCTTGATTATATATTTTGAAATATTTAACACTTACGAATCTTTTGTTCCATGAATTCCAGCACATCACTCCTGCTCATTTTTCTATAATGGTGACCTATGCTCTGGTTGTAGCTGCAACTATGTCGCCTCTAGTTTACTGGTTCTACAACCCTTCAAGGAATTACATAAGTAACAAGAACCGGAGTATCCAAAATGCCAAGCATAATGTTGAACTTCGTTTACTTGTTTGTATCTACAATGATGGAAATGTCCCTACCATTATTAACCTACTTGAGGCTTCCAATCCAACAAGGAAAAGCCAACTTTTCATTTTTCTTCTCCACATTATGGAGCTCGAAGGTCGTTCAACACCCCTTTTAATTGCCCATCAACCATATGGCAAAAGATCTAGTAAGAGCATTCCGTCAGAACACATAATCAATTGCTTCAAAATCTATGAGAAACAAAACCAAGGTGCTGTTGTTGTACATCCTTTTACAACAATGACACATTTCGTGTCAGCCCACGACGATGTATGCACATTAGCATTTGATAAGAAAACATCTTTGATCATCATTCCTTTCCACAAGCAATGGACTCTAGAAGGAATCAAGGAGTCATCTAAATGTAGAAATCTCAACAAAAAGGTGCTTAATAAGGCGCCATGCTCAGTTGGAATTCTTATTGATCGTAGGAGGTTGAACCATATTGCCAAATCTGCTGTTAACTGTTGGTCAACTTATATTATTAGTGTTATATTCTTAGGTGATGCCGATGATCGAGAAGCACTTTATTATGCTATGCGTATGGCTGAACACCCAAACATCAATTTGATTGTGCATCGGATTGTTCCGGTGAACATCATGCTAGAGGATATGAATAATAAGATATTGGACGACAATTTGGTTAATGAGTATAGGCTCCGTGGTGCATCCAATGAAGGCAATATGTATAGAGAAGTAGTAGTAAATGATGGTTTTGAAATGGCAAGTGCAATCCGTGTATTGGAAATTTCTTTTGATCTTATACTCGTGGGGAGACGCCAAAATAACTACTCATCGCTTTTTTCTGGACTCTTGGAATGGAATGAATATCCAGAACTCGGATTCTTTGGTGACATGTTCGCATCATCTGACTACAAGGGTAACATTCCAGTGTTGGTTGTGCAATCAAGAAATACAGGATTTAATGATGAAGAATCAGTCTTGATTGCTACATGATTTTTTTTTAAATGAAGTGGGTGATTATATGGTTATCGTGATTGTATTTTCCAATTTCCTTGCTTAAGGATCCCCCCTTTAGGGATTATAACATTCTTGTTTTAGGGCTTTAATCCTTTTTTGATTCTTGTGTATACGTCAACTCTTCATTCTTAGGGTGTGTTTGGTTGCATGGAATCCTATGCCATGGGAATCCATGAGGGGATCACTACATTTTAGGCTAAATTGATATATCACTCCACATTCACCATTTGGTTTTGTGATCAATGGTGGGAATGAAAGTCCCATGAACATGGGAATCACATGCCTTTGGGGGCCAAAGAGTGAGATTCCCATGTTTATGGGACTTCCATTCCCACCATTGATGACAAATCAAATGGTGGTCAAATGGTAAATGTGGGGTGATATATCAATTTAGCCTAAAATGTAGTGGTCCCCTCATGGATTTCCATGGCATAAAATTCCATGCAACCAAACACACCCTTAATATTTTATAATCATTAGAAAACGAACACATAAATCTCATGAGTGGAGTGTAATTAATTTTTAAGGGTAAATTTGATATTGGTCGCTATAATAATAAGGTAAATGAGTTTAGTCTATTTTACAAAATTAATTTGAGTTTGGTCCCTTTTTGTCAGGTGACCATCCAGTCAACTGTTATATTATGCATTTGTTTTGCATGTGAAGACCTATATTACCCTCATTTGACAAAGAGTTGTTTATGTGGGAAGTGAATGTAATTCACACTTATGATATCTTTGATAATCCTGTAACTAACACGTAGTGGTTGTTTGTTTACATATCTAGGTTTAGACGTTTGTTTGAAAATTAAAAAAGTAGTTTTTATTATCTAAATGTGGTGTTTGGTGAGATGTCTAACTAGATATTCACCTCTGCATATAATCAAAGATTTATTTATCTCTTAATACCTTTAGTTAGAGTTTCTCATTCAAACAATAACAACTAATTTTTTGAATTTTCAAATAAAATGTCTAACTAGACAATCACCTTTGCATATGAAAAAAGATTTGTTTATCTCTTCATACCTCTCGTTAGAGTTTTACCTCTCGTTAGAGTTTTACCTCTAGTTAGATATTAGGTATCTAAATCAAGCAGTCATGAATCCATAGTGCTCTATTATTGTAGGACCAACCTCTAAAATTCCCCTATTTTAAAAGGTAGTGTTACATAGTAAAGAATATTAATATTTTGTAATAATGGTGGATGTGCATAACAACAACACCTAGTTTTAGGGTTATTCTTGTTTGGTCCCCAAAATTTAGGGTATTCTAGCCAAATCCCTTGTGTGTTGACCTGACCCTGTGTAATATCTTAGCATTAGTTTTGTTGCTACATTGTGTCGGTTTAGTTTAAGGTTATTTGTTGTTTGCCCCTATCATAAAAAGCTTATTGGGAAGTGTATTTTTAAAATAGATGACTAAAATACCCTTGACAAATCAAAGACTGAGATAGAATATTTCGTATCTCGAGCATCTCGTCTCGAATAAAATCGATCATAAGGTTAAGTTGAAATCATGAACACATCTTGAAGAAAATCATAGGGCTCAAATTAAATTGTAATCGTATCTCGAGAAAAATCTAACATTTGTAAAATAAATAAATAAATAAAAATTCCTCTTCCCCCCCCCACCCTTCTTTTTCCTTTTCCTCATCTTCCTCCCCCTTTTTTCTCATTTGTTTTGCAACCTACCGCCACCCTCCCCCTTCCTCCTCCTCCACTTCCCTCATCCTTCCTTCCTTCTCCTCTTCCCCCTTCTTCCTCATTTGTTTCGCAGCCTCACCGCCACCCTGTCCCTTCTTCCTCCTCTGTTTCGAAGCCTTGCAGCCACCCTAGGCTCCCCCTTTTTTGCTACCACCCTCCCTTTTCTTCCTCCTCCTTTTTCCCCCTTCTTCTTTTTCATCCTCCTTCCTCCCCTTTCTTCCAACTTTATGTGTTTTTTGATCTAGTACTCGTCCCTTGGAATCCATGAAAAATGCATCAATCGTATTGTCAGCCACTAATCCATATTTCCTAGACATGAAGCCGTATCCGCCACCACCACTTCCAATAGTAGGGCATGAACTAGCAGGGAACCCATGTGATTCACTTGACTTGGCAATCGTATAATAGATCTCACTGAGTGTTGCCCCACCTTGAACCCATGCGGTCTCATACTCTATATTCATTGAAATTGTGTTTTGTTTTTTTAACCTCCAGGAGGGAGGAGAAACTATGGGATGTCAGACATTTATTAATTGATCTAAATAATTTACATAAGTCGGGGGTACATTATGACTTTACCCGAAAAGCTAAACCAAACCTAGAATCTAAGCCTAAATCACCAAGAAGCTAGCAAAGAAATCCTTCAAGAGACTTAGGAAAAAGACCAAGATCTTAGGCCTAATTCACCAAAGGCCTAAATCACCAAGACATTAGGCCTATTTCACCAAAGGCCTTTGGCCTCAAGAAACTATTTAGATATACTAAATGTTGCTCAACAAGAACCTATTTGCAAATGCTAGACCTTATTCACCAAGTGAATACAATCACAAATGTCCAAAGTCCCTAAGATAATAATGTTGCAATTAAAAATAGAGCAACCGTCCATGTAGTTAAACACATCAGCAACAAAGTATAGTAACACAAAATAGCATCCACGTTCTGCATCGCTCCACAACCTACTGCCAGCGAAAACACAACCAATCTCCCAAACATCCAGCCTACTTTTAGCTGCCTGACGACTAACATTTACCAAAACCCATCTATGACATTTCATTATGGTTTCCTTAAATACGTAATCTCAGTTTTATCAAGAATAAGCAAAGCTTTCGACCTATTCGAAAATTACTCCCACGAATAACATCTTGAAATATGTTCCTCTTGAGCTATCCTAGCCAAAGCATCTGCTACTGAGTTCGTCTCCCTGAAATCATGAAAGCAATGGCACACCATAGATTTACTTAATTATCCTATCTCCCTCCACCAATCATTAAGAAACCACATGATCCTTGTTTTCCAATAAAACCACTTTTTAACTAACATGGAATCCGTTTGAATCATGCAATTGTCAAGTCCCTTCAATTTTCAATATTTCAAACCCTCCAATAAAGCTCTTGTTTCGACCGCATTATGTGAACCCGGACCAAAATAACATTGCCCGGCATCCACATAACCTCTTTCATCATTCCGAATCACATATCCCCCAGTAGCTATCTTTTCAAATGAAGAACCATCTATATTAAGCACAAACCATCTAGCAGGGGGGAAAGACCAGGAAAGCAACCCCTACTCCCATCTTAGCCTGAATGCCCAGTCTGCGCATTAACGAAGAATTTCCTTCTTTTTATTGGGAACAAATAATTTTGAGGCACGTATAATCCAATGATATACTTTAACTATCACATAATTTGCAGAAAAATCTTTGCCTTCATAGAGTTTCTTATTTCTTTGAATCCAAATCCCATAAGATAAAAGGGGTGAGATGTATAGAATACCTGAATATGTCCCCGGATTTGCATTTCTGAAACAAACGTTAAGCATGGTGTAGACTTCCACCGATCTATGAACATGAATGTCAAAAATCAACTCAACATGATCCCACACCCTTTTTGCCAATTCGCCTTCCAGAAATAAATGTTTGGTGGTCTCATCACCAAATTTAAGACAATAGCTACACTTTGAGGCTAACTGAAATCCAATTCTTCTTATCTCTCCATCTACAGGCAGGGCTCTCTCTTAATAATTTTTCAAATGAAAATAGAATTTTTTTAAGGAAGCAAAGGGCGTCATATCCATTTCCAAAACTAACCCTATATACCCCTATTTCGAAGGATTTCGCAAGCCGAACTAATAGAAAAATCCCATCATTGTTCGAGATCCAAATTCTGACATCTTTCTCACCATCTACTATATAAATCTTGAGCTTTCCTCTACAATACCGGTCCCAAAGATCTGAAATCTTCCCTAAGCATTGCCTTAGCGAAGGCCACCTATTGTCAATTTTTGCAACGGCCAAGCTCATGAAATACCTCCCCTCAACCCAATGTTCACTGAAAAAGTTGACGATACCTTTACCAATCTTCCATGTGGACTAGTTCACCATAATGTTCTTGAATTCCATCAATTCTTTTAGAAACAGGGATGCACCCGATTTTCCCTCCTGGAGCTTTATTGGATCTCGAGGTTTTAAATTATTTTTCCTCATAAAAATAGCCCATAAGTAGTCTGATTTCACAAAGCCTTTATGTGAAAGGCTTTAACCACACATTCTAAGCTGTACACATTCAAACCTCCTTCATCAATCGGACAACTGAGTTTTTCCCATGCCACCCATTTACGCTTATGTCTTCCCTCATGGTCTCCCCAGAAAAAATCAGTAATCAATTTCTAAATATTGTTCAAGACTTTTATAGGCACACATGACGCTGCTATGGTATACACATGTATTGATAAGAGCACATGTCTAATAAGGATCAATCTATCACCCGAGGATAACAAACTTGCCTTCCAACCTTGAATTCGTTATTGTATCTTGTTAACCAAAGGTTCAAAATAAACAATTTTGCATTTACCTTGATATATAGGTACTCCAAGGTAAGTAAAAGTGAAGGCTTGTAACTGAAACCAGTCAATTGTTTAGTAAGTACCATTATTTCCACCCGTACTTTCTCATCCAACATGAAGAAACTTTACCAATGTTAATTTTATCCCTTGAAGCTAGACAATACCTATTTAAGAAATTTATACATCCCTCCACAGATTTTTTTTCCTACCATTCAAGAAAACTAAAGAATCATCAGCATATAATAAATGTGTAACCGATGTGCAAGCCTTTGGAGTGTGATATAAACCATTTTCACCCTTACGAAAAGCCCGTTTGAGACTTCTGCTTAGAACCTCTGCAACAATAACGAAGAGAGAGGAGAAAGATGGTCTCCTTCTCAAAGCACCCTAGATGAGCGAAAACGGCCATCATATCTTCCTTGTAGCAATACCGACGAGAACCCACATTGAGTAATACAATTAGAAATGAGGTGACATATTTTGTTATCAAAACAAAATCTACGAAGCACCGCTAGAAGCTAGCCCCATTCAATTCTATCATACGTCATTTCCATGCCCAATTTGAAAATCAGATTGTTGCCCACCTTTTTCCCATCTCCCTCATTACTTCTTTAGCCAATCCTATATTATTTGTTATCAGTCTACCTTTTATGAAGGCCCCCAGTTCCAAAGAGATAATTTTTGGGAGGATGCTAGCCAATTTTTCACATAGAATTTTGCTAAAAACCTTATACACAACATTACAGAAGCTAATAGGCCTAAATTCAGTAAAAAAAATTCAGGTTCATCAGTTTTTGGAATAAGAGCTAAAAAAATTAGCATTAAAATCACCTGGCAAATACTGGCGTTCAAAAATTCCTTCGCTGTTTGCCACATGTCATGGCCAATGATCTGCCAGCAAGACTAAAAAACCTCGCTGTAAAACCATCTCGTCCTGAAGCACTGTCTTGCGGGATGTTGAAAATAACATTTCTAACCCATATTACATATCTTTGTTATGAACGTTTCTCCTGTTTAGCTTTAACAGACGCAAAGACAAATTTAGTACATGCATTTCCTTCTTCGAACTCTTTTTCTCCAGACTTTTGTTTCTAGTAAATATTTCCTCTCACCGTTGCCAATTTGAGCTCAGCTTGGCATCTATTTATATTCACACTATCATTTATGTCCCATCCCTGAATTAGCCTGAATTTCAACTGTTTATTTTCATCCTCCAAACTCCTAATCTAACTGAAAATGTTGCCAAAAGTCTCCTTATTCCATATTTTTAAAGCACGCCTCATATGCTTTAATTTAAAATCTATTTTATGCATTGCACCGACTCTTTCATATTCTATATTCCATTTACTTTCAACAAAATTCATAAAATCATGATGCGTGGACCACATTATTTGAAATCTAAAAGGAGACATACCTGCCCTCGGGAAAATTGCCAAAGATATCAAGAAAGTTGCATGGTCTGAGCAAGTTCTAAGCAAATGTTCAATCCGGGTAAATTGCATGTCCGCTGCCCATTCAAAGTTCGCCAAAAATCTATCCAATATCACCCAAGTTCTATTGTTCACTTGTTGATTGTTGCACCAAGTAAATTTTGGACCAACAAATCCAAGATCCGAAAGTCCACATGCAGATATACATTCTAAAAATTCTGATATGGCCAGTTGGAGAGAGGGTCGTCCACCCAATTTTCCTCTCCTTCTACAATAACATTAAAGTCCCCTCCAATGATCAAAGGCTCAAAAATTTTGATAGCAATATGTTTCATCTCTTCCCGTAACCTCCTTATTTCCTGCAACACACATTTCGCGTATACAAAGGAAGTATAGAAGACTTTGTTCGTACAATTAAATCGTCGATCACCTTACAGTGCATGATCTGATATGTACTTCTCAAGACCTCAATGGTTAAATCTAAATCCTAGAATAATCATATCTTACCGCCAACATCCACACTATAAGCAAATATAGGCAATAAGATCTTACATCCAATCTTTATGTGTCTGGTAGCATCTATCATCGGCTCGGCAATAACTAATAATTTGACATTATTTTCTTGCACAAGTTTCTTTATCCTGCAATGGATCGCTGATTACCAACTCCTCGTGCATTCCAGTACATGATGTTATACATCATTATTACTGGTGGAGATTGGCATGTTCTTTGTCACTCTGCGCTTCCCCTTTCGGCGAATCAGTTCTAGAACTTCCTTTTTTCCTTTTTCTACTTAACCTCTTCCGATTGGTAACCAGTTTCAATGCCAGCATTTGTGTCGCATCAGAGTCAACATCATAATGCGATTCTTTGACTATTGTCACTTTATTTCTTACAAACTCTTCTCTAGCCACTGCTTCATTATGCAACTTAATGCAAGTTTCAACAGGTTCACCAGGCTGAATCTTGCCAATTTCAATATGGCCAACATGTTCACATTCATCAGGTAGCGACTCGTTGCCCATAGGAACATCACCAGACGTCCTCATATCTCTCTCCTTTGTACACGCTCCATCAGGCTGCGATTCAATCTCATAAACTAATTTCGACCTAGCAACAAGTTGCTTGCTGTTATGAGCAGTGGCATTGAAGCTCTGTTATGAGCAGTGTTGCACAAGCCAAAATTGTCGGGCTGGATGGTCAAATGGTCAGTGGAACTCAGGTAGTTCTTTATCAACTACACTTTAAGAACGCTATCAAAGGCCAAGCACTGGCGGATTTTATCGTCGATTTACTGGCGATGGGGAACAAAAGTCTGACAACAAAGAGCAAAGGTCAACCAACCAAGGATGGATCTTGTGTTGTGACGGGTCATCCACAGTAAAGGGAAGTGGAGCATGAATAACTCTCCAAGCTCCAGGGGACTACACCCTGGAGAAAGCTGTCAGATTCGGATTTTCGGTCTCAAACAACGAAGCAAAATACGAAGCTCTATTATTTGGTATGAAGCTCGCTAAGGGAATCGAGATAGATGAGTAGATCGCGTACATTGACTCATGTCGCCTGGTAGTCAACCAGATAAAGGGGAAGTTCAACAGCAAAGATCCCAGGATGATGGCTTACCATGAAAAGGTGATCAATGCCATGGGTGGATTCAAAAGGTTCGAACTCCTACAATGTCCCCGTGACGAACCACAAAGCCGACACATTATCCATGTAGGCCTCAACTACAACGAAAGTTTTTGGTGGGCTCGTCGAAATAACTACCGACTTTGGAAAAAGAATAGTCCAATGAAGTCTACGCGACGAATGTAGAGACAAGCTGGATGAACCCCATCATCGAGTATATCAAGAATGGAGTCCTCCCAGCTGAAAAGAGAGAGGCCAAAGGCTGAATAACAGAGTTGTCTGGTACTCTCACCTAAATGACAAGCTATATATAAGGTCTGCGATGGGACCTCTCCTTAGATGCCTCACTCCCTCAGAGGCAAACTGTGTTCGTTCATAAATTCATGGAGGCATCTGTGGGAACGACCTGGGTGGGAAAACTCTAACCTTAGGGTACTATTGGCCGAAGATGCAACATGACGCCAACAATATTGTTTGCAGATGCGACAAATGTCAGTGGTTTGCCCATATACACAGATGCCCGCTCAGACGCTAACTCCAATTACTAGCCATGGTCGTTCACACAATGGGGAATGGACATTGTCGGACCACTCCTAGTCACAACCAATAAGAAGTTCCTCCTAGTAGCTGCAGACTACTTTACTAAATGGGTCGAAGTAGAAACCCTATCCAAGATAGGCCAGAGCTAGATGAAAAATTCATATAGGCCTCCATCGTTTGCAAGTTTAGCATCCCAAGAACATTGGTCAGTGACAGCAGAACACAATTCGAAGACAGTAAGGTTGAAAAGTTATGCAAGGATCTTGGCATGAACACCACTTCCCTCACTAGGGCAACCGTAAGCCAACAACCTAGCAGAAGTCACCAATAGAACAATCTTGAAAGAACTCAAAAGGAAACTCGATACGGCCAAGGGAAAGTGGGTCTCAGCACTTCCAAGAATACCATGGGCGTACCGAACCACAAAAAAAACCCCAACTGAGGAAACATCTTTTGCCCTAGCCTACGGATCAGAAGCTATGGTCCCAAAGGAGTTCACAATACCTACAGAGGAGTTTAGATCAGAGGACAACGACAAAGCTTTACGCGTCGGGATAGACCTCCTAGAAGAAAAGAGATATCAGGCCTCCGCCAGGATAGCCGCCAACCAGCAAAAGATGGCTCAATACTACAATAAGAAAGTCAAGCCACGTGAAGTCAAAGTGGGGGATTGGGTACACAGAAAGACTCAGCAAAATACTAAATGGTGTTATGGTCAAGTGGTTAGGATTGTGTGGGTTTATCCCCCACGTCCTAGGTTCAAGACCCGCCGGCGGCGGCATGGTTACTTTCTTATGGTGTTGACCTGTAGGTCGCACCTTGTTGATAGGCTATGGGATCCTATAAAAACCCAGCTCGCTTTCCAAAAAAAAAAGAACCAGACATAGGAAAGTTAAACCCAAATTGGGAAGGGCCTTACAAAGTGACCATGATCAACATGGCAGGGACATATTGGTTGGAAGACATTGATGGGAGAAGCCTTATGTGGCCATGGAATGTATAACACCTTAAAAAGTATTATCACTAAAGGGTATTTGCTTTTCCTAAATCTCACAGTGTTGTCTAGATCAACAACCAATCAACCTATCGCAGTCTGACTCCCGCTTACTCGGTGAATTGCATGACTCGAGACGCTAGAATCAAACTTACCAAACTCGACCAAAGCTTGGTCAGTTTTGGCTGATTATTATGGCTTCTGGTCCACTTTAACACCTAGTCCGCTAGCCGATGATGATGGGTTAGAAAGTGGAGCTTAGTTAGCACTCTAAGGCCTAATCGAGACGGCTCGCTAGGGGTCATTATCCTATCACAGATAACAATCATCGAACCCAACCAAAGCTTAGTCGGTGATGACTGATGATGATAACTTTTAGTCCACTCTAAGCCTAGTCTGTAAATAACGGACGACGACAGCCTAGAAAGTGGGAGTCTAGTCAGCATTCTCGATGCCTAATGACAATGGATTGCAGGGATCACTGTCTAGTTACGGACAATGATCGCCGGCCCCAACCAAAGCTTAGTCATTGGCCACTGATGACAATAGCTTCCAATCCGCTTTAACACCTAGTCTGCCGAGTGCAGATGACAATGGGTTAGAAATTGGGAGTCTAGTTAATGTTCACGCAGCCTGATGACGATGGCTTGCTAGGGATCTTTGGCCAACTACTGGGAATGATCGCCGAACCTTATCACTCTAACACCTAGTCCACTGAGTGCGGATGACGATGGGTTAGAAAGTGGGAGTCTAGTCAATGCTCATGTGGCCCGATGACAATGGCTTGCCAAGGATCATTGTCCTTCCGCAGATAATGGTCATTGAACCTTATCACTCTAACACCTAGCTAGTTCGTTGAGTGTCGATAACGATGGGTTAGAAAGTGGGAGTCTAGTGAGTGCTCATGCGGCTTGATGACGATGGCTTGTCAGGGATCATTGTCTTTCCACAGACAATGCCAAAGATTGTTTGTTCTGACTAACGAAAATGGCTTCTGTCCTAGCCTATAGCCTAGTCCGCCATAAACAAATTTAGGCGGTCTAAGAAGTCTGAAGTAAAATCACTTCCAAATTTTCCATTCAAATAATGCATCGAGAAGCCCGATGTTGTAGCATGACAACACATCTAAGCTCTAGAAAGTACAAGTACAAAATACTACTTAGCAAAATTTCTTTATATCATCTCTTAAAAAATTACAGCTGTTTTGGATAATCAGCTCCAGAAGCTGAAGAGCCAGATACATTAGAAGGGACTGCAGGGGATAAGGGATTATCATCTAAGGACTGTTCTGAGTTGTTGATAGGGGACGCGGGATCGGAGGCTTTTGTCTCGTCAATCTTCATGTAAACAACCTTCTTGTAGCGCGCAAAGTCAAGGTCAAGATCAGGGTTCTCTTCTTCGATCAAACCTAGCAATTCTAGCCTACCTCGAACGATATCAAGGAACTCCAAAGCCACCTGCTGCTCTTGTTCCTGAGCTTTGGACTTCGTCAAGCTCGCATCTGCATTCGTCAACCTATATGAGAGCGCAACAAAATGAGATTGCTCTTTCGCCAGTTGTTGTCATAACGGATTTAGCTCAGCCATTGCAAACACAGCCTGAGTCTCTGCTTCGCGGATACACTAACTCCCGTCAACCAACTCAGTTTCAAATTCTCGGCACAAGCAATCCACTCGAACCCAGCTCTTTCCTGTTCACCTACTTGGGCTTGCAGATCAGCCTGAACTTTACCCGCCATCTTTTCCATGCGCTTCAACTCTTCACGAGTGCGCTCCAACTCCGCTCTAGCAGACACCAAACTGACCTTGGTCAAATTCAACTCAGCCTCTGAGGCATCTAATTTGGCTTTAAGATCAGCCTGAGAATTTTGCAACAATTCGGAATTCGTCCCAACACCACACTCCTCCAACTGCTTGCGGAAGAAGTCTAACCGATAGAGCGTGTCCGAGTAAGACTTACACAGTTCAGTCAAACCCTTATCCAAAGCATGAACTCTGCCGCGAGTGTCAGGGTGCACCTCGCTCTGATCCAATGGCAAAGGCTCCGCGACCGAGACTTTCTCAGCTGATAGCTCATTCCGACGCTCAATACCAGATTCTTAGTGCATGAGAAAGGGAGAAGATCCACTCCTTAAGGAAGTAGCATCGGCAGAGCAGGGAGCATCACTAGCTTTGTGAACAGGATCCAAAGCTTCGACTTTGCTGAAGTTTGCCCTTCTGAACAAGCCCCCTCTAGGACAATTAGGGGAGCAAAAAGTTCAAGAACATCACCCTGCTCCCTCAGAACTATCTCTCAAGTAGATTGATTGGATCCAAACTCCGCGACGACCACTTCCTTCTTCTATGCTGACCAATGGGTGCCATGGCCGCCTCCAATTTGACCTACCTTGAGGGGCTAGCTATCATAAGCTTCCTCTTCTTGGAAATGACCACTGCCAGCCACCTTAGGTAATGACCTAAACAAAATAGGATCTACATGGAAGTACTCGAACAACCTACTCCTCACGATGTTGTCCAAAGTCATAACCTTCTCAATGGTAGGGTTGAACAAAAAAATGACCAAACCATTAAACCAACCAAAATCAAACCGTTCAGTTCGATTTAAGTTCGATTCAATTTCGATTTTAAAAAATTCAAAACCGAACTGGTCGGTTTGGTTTTCGATTTCTATATGATTTTAACCAACAAAACCGACCGAATATATATAATGAATAATATATGTTAAATAATATAATATGTTTTAAAAAGTCGGTCGGTTCGATTTTAATCGATTCAATTCAGTTACGATTTGCATAAATTAGAATCGGTTCGATTTCAGTTTGAAAATTTTGAAAATGACCAAAGTCGGTTCGGATCACGGTTTAGGTTAAAAACTGAACTGTCGATTCAGTTTTCAACCCTACTCGATGGTATCAGAGGAAGCTCATTGAATGTCCGCCTCATAGAATCCTCCTCTATAAGAATTGGAGTCACAAATATTCCTGCAAAAAATAATAGAACAACATGTCAGTAACCACAGAGATTAGACAAGGAAAAGGAGGAAGGGCATTATGCTCATGAAGATCGAATTTGAAGTATCTAACAATCAAACGCCCCTCCAGTTTAAAGTACGAACAGTCTGCAGAAGCCAGAAAATAGTACTTTTGCCAAAACATCAAATAATCCATTACTTCAAAATGTTTAACTAATTATCAAATCTTCCTTTGATTAATTTACTACTTTATTAGGTTGATAATCTTCTTGATGAGTTGAATTTGATTCATTATTAAAATTTACGATGAATAAATGGGGGAAAGAATATGGAATCCATAAATGAAAACGATTACCAATTGCAAAAAAGTTATAATTTTTTTTGTGTACATATAACTTTGAATATAATCACCTATTATTGTTTTCCTTTCAAAAAGCTAGACTGGATTTGTTAAACAAAAAATGACCTTGAAGGCCAACTTTTCGATGACTTAGACTGTGAAGGTACTATAGTTGAGATAATGACTAATTTTTACTTACTTTTCTAATATCATGACCATTAAGGACTATTTTTCTTACTATGGTTAAACTAGCAATGCAAAATACATTTTCACCCGCCCTTTGACATTACTCATCTAATAAATCTCAACCTTATAAGGTTCACCATATTAACACGCATCGATGAATGTCATTGACATTATTCATCTTCATGAAACCTCTTATCCATGACCTAGATGCCATTATCTTGTTACCATTACCAACAACTAACATAAGAAATCGAAAAAATAAATCCCTTCCATTACTTTGTTGCTTTGTCATAGTTTCGAGTTGGATTTACTATTTGTTTGGACCTTGTATAATTGAAGTTGTTCAGAATGTACAAATATAGGTTAGCTACAACATAATTTGAATTACTTACTAAATCGTTTTGTAGGAATTGATTTGTTGGAAATATGTGTTTCTTCATTCGCATTCTTGATTGTGTTATGTGTAGGAGATATTGGACACCAAAACTTGTTGTCATTACAATTGATTTGGTCGATTATAAATCTAAACCTTAGTGACATCTTTGCAAACTTTATATGATCACCAAATTGCAAAGTGATAATTTGATACAAATTCTAGTTTACTTTTAACAAAAAGACAAACTTTGTTGTGTGTGTCACTACACCAAATTGGCACTTTTGTAACATCTTTCAAAACAGTATCACTTTTTAGATGTTACAATTCACCAAACAATTTCAAATCAAAACTAAATTTAGTCAAAAAAATGAAAAACAGTAACACAAAAAAAATGATACAATAAGTTGGATCACCATAAATAGTATCACTTTTATAATGATACTCTTCATGGTGATACTATTATTGTATCATTTTGTTTGTGAAAATGTGTAAAATTGTTAGGTAAATTGTTACACTTCAAAAGTGATACTGTTTTGGAGGGTGTTACAAAAATGTCAATATGGTGTAGTGTGTGTGTGTGTGTGTGGGGAGGGGGGGGGGGGGGGGGTTATAATTAGTGGAGATTGGTAACAATGTTTGTTAGACTACATTAGCTAATCTCATGAGTAAACATCAGTTGCAACTAGTTGCGAGTGCCCGCTACACGTGTATTAAAATATATATTTCATGTTATTTATTTTCATAATTAATTAAATGTAAAAAAAAATTATATCCTCCAATGACTTTGCATTGAATCTATATGCATCGAGCAAATTGTTCATTGACATAAAAATGAAATAGTGCTAATACTAAAATTTTGTGTATCACCTATTCGATTACACGTTAGGTGTATGATTTTTTTTTATCAAGTGAATTGTGCAATAATTAATTATCAATTTGTAAAAATTAGATTGTTGATTTGAATTTGATCTAACAAAAATATTTTGAATTTAATTTTATGTGCATTATGCATGCTATTCACATACCCTTAAATGTTAAATGGTTTAAATCAATATATTACATTATATTACCTTTTAAGTTTCTTCAAAATGCAATAATAAAATAGGAAAATTAAATTCACGAATAATATACAGGACTTAAAATAAGTTATATTAGGGCATGTATAATAATATAATGTTTGGGAGGTGTTTGATTTAAATGTAAATAGAATTAAATTGGGAGGGCAAAATGGGGATGGAAAATCAGGTCGAAGACAATTTTTATTGTTCATGCACTGTTCACTTGGGTGAATTCTCGTCATAACTGTTAAAATTGCATGAGTATACATTAGTTGCAATTGCAAACGATGTAAAGGAGTGACATTTCCATTCTTTGGAGTAGATTCCTAGATGGAGAAATAGATAGCAGGTTTGGTAAACATGGGCTTCTAGTATGAATTTAGACGAGATGAATCTCTAGATAAGACAATGGCCCCGTTATTAGACGAGACTGGAGATATCATTCCTCCTCATCAGAGAAAATCAGGTTGAATCGTTGCTTTTTTTTTCTATGAAAGGATTAAAAAAATGTAATTTTCTTTGTTGGCTAACCATTGTTCAGAAAAAACATCTTTTATGGTCATAAAATTAGAAAAGTAGGTAAAAAATAATCATTATCATAAGTGGTGATTGAACCAGGATGAAATTGGTAATCATGTTTGTTAAACTACATCAGCTAATCTTATAAGTAAACATTAGTTGCAACTAGTCACGAGTGCCCGCTACGGATACATAAAAATATTTATTTCATGTTATTTATCTTCATGATTAATTAAATGTAAATTTTTTCTATCCTTCAACGATTTTGCATTGAATCTATTTGCATTGAGCATGTTTTTGATTGACACAAAAATGAAATAGTGCCAATGCTTAAATTTTGCGTATCGCCTATTTGATTACGCATCAGGTTTTTTTAATTTTTATCAAGTGGATTGTGAAGTGTTTAATCATCAATTTTTAAAATTATATTGTTGATTTCAATTCTTTCTAACAAAAAAATTCGGATTTATTTTTGTGTGCGCTATGTATGCTATTCACACACTATTAAATATTAAATGGTTTAAATCAATAAATTACGTTTTAAGTTTCTTCAAAATGCAATAAAAAATAGGAAAATTAAATTCATGAATAATATAGGAGGCTTAAAATACAGAAAATAACTTTTAAGACCTACTTCTTCACAAAATAGACCATTTATATATCATAGTTGATGTAATGGCTAATTTGTGCCTACTTTTATATTTTTATGACCAACAATGACTATTTTATTAATGATTCCAATTTTTTTATTTTTTTTATTTTTACATTTTTATACCCTCTGCCAAGGAAGCACAGACTCTTCGAAAAACTTGTCGTATCCGTGTCCGACTTGTATCCGACACCGACACGCATTAGACACTTGGTCAATGTGTCGACAGGTGTGAGACACATGGTCAATGTGGTCAACATGTCGGACACACCTTCGATATACTTTGAATTTGGTCAGGAGACAGTCAAAACTCGAAAACCAACTTTGTTTTATTTTTTTACTTTTAGATGTTTGCAAATAACCACCTAATTTAATGGTTGTTGATTCATCTGAAGTGAATGACTCTTTCAATTGTGATTTAAGACAAATAGGGCAAAAAGCCACTAAAACATAGTTGTAGTTTATGCTTCTTCTTAATCTTTGCTTCTTTTTCTTCTTCTTCTCTAATTTGCTTATTCTCTCCTCTATTTCTTATCTATTATACTTTATTTTTTTTGCAATAGTGTCTTCAGAGTGTATTGAAGACACTCTATAAAGACACTTTATTAGATTATAATTTATATTTATAGGACTTATTAAAAAAATAGTATGATGTGTCGACATGTCCCCGAGTTCTAGTTTTTGGGAAATTGTCGAGTCGGCGTGTCGTGTCCGTGTCCGACACGACGCGCGTGTCCGTGACCATGCATCCTTGCCCTCCGCTGATAGGTATCAATATTAATGATTCTAATTTTGACCAACTAATTAACTTTTTTATAAGTTTTCATTGACCGACAAGTTAATAAAATTATTATGCTACTGTTTGGTAAACTTTTCATAATGTAGTTAATGATGATTACAAATTTGGTTTTAATTAGTTCATAAAATCAATTTGATTAACTTGTCATAAATTTGATTAGAAAAGTTTAAAGGCACCCGTGCATTACCTTTCTTGGTGATGATTAGAAATTTGGTTTTAGTTATCATTGCTTCTTATTCCATAATGTAGTTAATAAATCAATTTTTTACTATTGAAATTTAATTTCTTATTCTTCAATGCATGGGTACCTGTAAAGTAATAAATTTTATTCTCTGTCGCTATTTAGTCACAACCACATAGCATGATCATAGCCTTATAGGTAAAATGAGAACCAATATTGAATAAGGTAATTTCATATAAACTAAATAATGACAAAGAATTGAAGCAACCATTAATTGAAACAAAAAAAGTTCTTCAAACTCAAATATACCTTCACAACCGGTCAAATACAAACGCATTTAGAGTGACAAACATTCATGAATAAAAATGCTAAGATGAAAATATTAATACAGTCATTTGTAGCTAACAAATGACAAAAAATAATTGCTCAAACTATAGTTAAAGAAATTATTTGTAATCATCTATTGTCTACAAATAATGAGAAGGGTTAAGGTTAAAAAAAAAGTAAAAATAACAAAATATAAATAAAATATGATCATTAATAAAAAAAAGTCCTTATTAATTATAAAAGTATAAAATTAGGTTTTTTATTTGTTTAAGAAGGGTACGTCGTATAATTTTATGAGTTAACCTGGGTTAATGAAATAATCCTTGTTGGTCATAAAAATATAAAATTAGCCATTACATCAACTACGGTATCTAAATTGTCGATTTTGTGAAAAATAGGCCTTAAAAGTCATTTTTCGCTCAAATAAGTTATATTAGGGCTTATGTATTTTTATCTAATTTTTAGGAGGGTTTGGTTTGAAATGTAAATAGAATTAAATTGGGAAAGCAAAATGGCGATGGAAAATCAGGTTGAAGACGATGTTTATTGTTCATGCACTGTTCGCTTGGGTGAATTCTTGTTATAATTGTTCGGATTACATGAGTAAACATTAGTTCCATTTTCAAACGATGTAAAGGAGAGTTTCACTCTTTGGAGTGGATTCCTAAATGGAGAAATAGATAATAGGTTGGGTGAATGTGAGCGTCTAGTTATGAATTTAGATGAGATGAATCTAGGGAGAAGACAATGGCCTCATTATTAAACGAGACTGGAGATATCATTCCTCCTCATCGGAGTAAATTTGGTTGAATCATTGTTTTATTTTTAGTTTTTTTATGAAAGGATAAAAAATATAATTTTCTCTGTTAGTTAACCATGGTCAAGAAAAAAGAGTCCTTTATGGTCATAAAATTAGAAAAGTAGGTAAAAATTAGTCATTATCATAACTGTGGTATCTAAATGGTCTAAAATCTAAATTGTCGAAAAGTAGGCCTTCAAGGTCATTTTCCGATTGTTAGACCAAGTCAAATAAACTGAATTTGGTTAGATTCAACCTCTTTTACCCATTTACTTCGAATGTAACAACAAAAATATCATCTTCGCAAGTATAAAGGACGCAAAGCATTCAATATCATTCACCTCGTCCAAACTCATTTTCTTTCTCTATGATTAAATCATATGAATGCCTTATTGTGTGTAGATATCTTTGTGTATTGTTTGTTTTTGTAGATGAACCATACATATGGATCAGTTTCCGTTCTCCTTGATCTTGACCTGCACAAGGACACACGTGAGCCAAAGACCACCGTTGTGGCAGCCAATGATACTCCGATTCAAAAGTCAGACAAAGCGTGAAAAAGGTGTAATGCTTGAAATTGGGGTTTTGTGGTTTACCATAGTTCCTCAACCTTCTTATCTATTTATCATGCGCAAGAGTCATTGTTTGGCTATGCCTTTGGTGGCATGGTTTAAGGAAAGATATTTGTTAGAGATCATTTCCTTGTTGAGACTTATCCATGCACGAGAGATTCCATGCATAACTTATACCTGATATTTGTTTCCTAGTAGGAGTCAATGTGTTGCTGGCATGCCTGTCTTAGGTCAAACTCCCTAGATACTTGCCTTATTTGATCTTACGAGTACTGGGCTTAACCATATGACCTACAGGCTTAATATGGCCTTGCTGATTGGGTCCAACTTCCTGGTACCCACTTTAGTGGGCTTGGAGTAATCTGGGCTCTGTTTCGTGGCCTTTAGGCTAGACCGGGGCAAACGCTTACTTGGAGGCTCGTACTAGCTTGATCATCATGACATGTGCACGGTGTGGAGTACTGGATGATTCAGTATATCATCAATTATGAATAACATTGTTTCTTCAATATATTGGCTGTCTTGAAAATCTTATATATACTACTTGGTTTATCCATATGGTGGGTGGCAATTGCAAAATCATTGGCCATAGAAGCCTCAACCAACATTTATCATTGGCAATATACTTTTTGTGGTGAACTTTTGTTTCCTAGATATCTGGTTCAAAACCTTCTCATGAAATCGTCCATACTTAATATTAATTTGTTTAGTTTGATTTATTATAAGTGTTTTTCGATAGATATATCCATAGAATATATATCAATTCCTTGATACACAATGGCACAAGTTTGGGCAAGATATGTTTTGTTAACGTGATGTTTGTTTCTAATCATGTTAGCTTGGCATGTAAAACTCCATTCTTATCTTTATCGACATGTACATCAAGCTTGAATTTTAGGGAGTCCTTTCTGGCAATCCCTTTGCTAAAGGAT